>UELV01109537.1:10398-28405 GCA_900490015.1 Megastigmus stigmatizans
GGGGGGGGGGGGGGCTTGGATTATTCATTGCGCTTGATCGGTCCAATAATTTCGGCTGTTTACTGGCTACTTTTGCGCGTGCGCTTCATTCGTTCCCGTCCGGCTGGAAATTCTTGAATTAAACGATCGACCGCCCGGAGTCTTTTTCCTTCCTTCTAGTCTGCTAGTAACAATTGTCGGATCTTATTACAAGGTTTCATTAAAATTTCTTACTTCAAAGCCGGAAAGAGAATACATTTATTATGTGTCGGCCCCCTCCCGCGTGACTCGGCAGTTTATTTTTGCAGGAAATATCTCTTGTCATGGGAAAAATTAATCCTCGAGAATAGGAATTTCAGATTAATTGGACGGGGAGAAAAGTTTTTGCTCTTTAAGGAAAATATTGCTCTTTTGAATGATTTTTCGCGTGAATGAAAAACGTTAATAAGCGCTGTATAGTAAGGCTATTACAGTTTTTAATGAATATTGAGGATTTATTCATTTAATTCGTTCCCAGTGTAAATATTTTAAGAGGAAAATTAATTTAATATTATACTTATCGGTTATATTCCAATTAATTTATATAAGTATTATTATATTTACGTAATGGACGTTTATTCAATAACGTAATTCAGAAATCAGAATAATATGATGAAATTCAGTTGCAAAGAGGAACCAATTGCAATATTTCATTCACAGACAAAAGAGGATGTCACCGAAGAATCGCATCGCATCCACAATTCGACGAGATTTTTGTCGCTGAATATATCGTTTGTAATTCACAACGATTTTAATCTCCGAAATTGTCGAGGACAAAAATGTCTGCCAATTCTGGATAGAATTCATGAAACTTAAACTACGTAACGTTTACATCATTACACAGATGGTGATCGAGAGTTTTTTCCAAAAATCTATTATATTCTTATTTTTATATATTTCGTTAACTGGAAGTACCGGTAAGGTAGGAATCTTTCCAGTCATAACACATCCCTTCAAACTCGATAAAATAGTTTTTGAAAGTCGATAGAGGAAAAATATGTAAACGATAGTTATATACAAAGTATGTCACTTTTTGATGGAATGCTTCAACTCTCTCTCTCTCTCCGAACATTGTGCAATGTTACTCTTTTAGTAAAACTCATATGCTAAAAAAAGAGAGAGAGAAAGAGAGAGAGAGAGAGAGTTATCGGAAAAAACTCCTCTACCTTTGGCTCTGTTTTAAACTCGCAAAGAAGTTTTTCCGCACTGTATATAGCAGGGGGCGAAATTGATGGAAAGAATTTTCTATACTGTATCAAACTTTTCCCTCGCTGAATATGAATTTTTCACTAGTACTTTGGAAACAAGTTTGCCCGGGGAGTCGTCTTTATATTGTGTAAAAACGACGGGGAAAATGTCCGTTGCGCGTTGTACAAGTTGGCGCGAAATCCATAAATTTATCGCTCGAGAATTACAGTAAATTAGAAAATCACGCACGGCTCGGCGGCTCTTTTTTTTCACGCTGAAAATAACCTTCAATTTTCCATTATCCGGCATATATTTGTGAAATAATCTCGGTGCGTTACATCGCATATTCTTTTTTTTTCATTCCTCGCGCATCGCTTATCCCGCATTAATAATACAATAAACAAAAATATAAATAATATTAAAGGATTAAACAAATGCGTATCTTGCGATTACCCCTGTATTCGCGAACAGCTATACTACATCGTATAACATTGCGTCGGATTATTAATTTCGACCTCTGTCCATCGATTTACACATCTGCCAACTCTTTCTCTCGCTCCCGTCGCGTTCCCCTCCCATCTCGCCTCGCCCCAGCACACCAGACGCTTCGCTTCGTATTTCTTGCAAGCTCGTTTTTACGAGCCATCGAGATTCCCTTTATTCCTTCCATCTCGCTCTGTTTGCCTTTACGACCTCGCGCCGTCATCATATCCCACTGGACGCTATACGTTGCGCGCGGCGACACACGCTCGCTTTCTCTCTCTCTCTCTCCCTCTCTCGCGGCAGGATTTCGATTTTAACGACGGAGTCTGACGCGACGCTGAGGTTAACTACTAATTGCGAGCTGATACCGCGCGACGCGGCGCCTTGGGGATCGGGTTTTGCCGACGCTCCGATCGTGTGCTGCACTCGGCCACCGGCCGAGCCTAGAATTTATCTATGCTTTATCTGTGATTTATCGCTTTGCAGCGTATATACTTTTCCAGATCATTCGAGATTACAATTTCATATTAACATTTTAAGAATTACATTTTCTTTATAAGCTAAAAAGCACATTGTTTATTTTAAAAGAAAAGAAAAAAATAGAAAAAAGTAGGTAATGTATATACGTTTACCAATTTCAGTAGTAGAAACCGAGTATGGTTAGACAAATCATGTCATAAGCAGCAAGTCATAAAATAGTAAAAACAACGCATGGGTGCATCCA
The DNA here is from genome assembly GCA_900490015.1 of Megastigmus stigmatizans. Lineage (NCBI taxonomy): Eukaryota > Metazoa > Arthropoda > Insecta > Hymenoptera > Megastigmidae > Megastigmus > Megastigmus stigmatizans. Next base: position 12,812 of record UELV01109537.1, read on the forward strand.
CGAAGCTTAAAGATTCCAGCAAAGTAATTAAAATTATAAATGGGCATTTATGCAATAATCTTGTTTGCTTATATATTATAATTTCGTTGCTCATAAATACGTACGCGAAATGATTATGCATGCGCATGAATGATTCCATGCGTTAGCATACGCACATTGACTGGATTAGAGTTTCTCTTCATGTTGGCGTAAGGCTCAAGATATTTATACGTGAATTAGTTCCGATTCCACGAGATATATTTGTCCGATGAATTCTTGTACACATAAAACTCGAATGTTTAAAATTCGAAACATCAGACAGTCAAGCAAATAAGTAACCATATTTATTCATGCATTTTTCATGCGTTATGATCGATTCCAAGTTTGTGGAGATGTGTAAAATAAGCTATAACTAAGTCATCGAAATAGCGTGCGCGTAATCACCGTAGTTGTCGATATGTTACCTACTGAAGAAAAGAAGGTTTACCTCCGAATCATCTTACCACAGCTGTAATATTACATGGATAGGATGAATTTATTTAAGTAAATGTAAGAATAGTCGATTTTTTTTTTTTACTTTAATCAAAAATATTTATAGTTAAACTCCATTTTTTCGAGACTTTCAAAGCTATTCTCTATATATATATCGAATTTTTTCAGATTTCCGATTTAATTAATTATCAAATATCTATTATACATCGTAATATCTATTTATTAATCTGCAAACCTACCAGAATATATTTCACCAAAGTATAAAACAATTTCAACTCAACCGTTCCCCAATTCATTTTCATACGGACGCAGCTAAAACTAGAAAAGCACTTTTGCTCGCAATTAATCCAAAAAAAAGTCCCACACACGAGCACAAATAAATTAAAATCATTCGCTCGTGATCGAAAAAATCTAATATTACTTATATCAGGTAGTTCGACTTTTTTTTCCCGCCCAACTTGTCAATCGGTCCATCTCTATGAATAACTATGCGCATATATATATCCGTCTATTCCAGCGCGTTGTTTAGCGTTTTGATGAACGACCAAACTTCATCAATCGTTTTGCAGTGCCACTCCGTCAAAGGCGGGGGGGATTCGTCGCGCAGGGACATAATAGAGAGAGAGAGAGAGAGAGAGAGAGCATATTTTTTCCCAGCGATACAGCTTCTGCTTTTTGCGTGGACGTGTATTGTTATGCAGTTCGCCGAAATACGAGCTGCAGCTAATAACTGTGATATTTTATCGGTATCCGATTTTCGATTGTGAAGGAGCTCGATCAAACGCTATTTCATGGATACGTTGTCTTGCACGTGTTAGCAGTGGTTAAGTAATCGTTCGCTTTTGGAAGGTCGAGATGCAAAAATTTATAATTGAAAGACTACTTTTACAAACAAGTATAATTAATCAACAGAAGCGTTTGATGATTTCTATGATAATTAAAACCGAGTAGAATATACGATTAGCGCATTCTTCAGTTCTCTTCTTGCGATCCGATTATACAAACACACATACACGGGCAGCCAGACGCACAGAGAGCCACAGAGAAGCAAGTAATCGCGGCGTGCGGGTCCAGTCAATCGCAGAAGACCGACGTACAGTACACAGCGATCCCGGCGACTCAAGCGAATTCCCGCAGCGGCAGTAGCGGCAGCAGCTCCTCCTCTTCGTTTCTATCGTCTCGTTAAAGCTATGCGAAATTTCAATTAATTGCACCGTATATCTGGCCAGACCCGCAGCTATACACCGCTCACAAAGACTCGATAGCTAGGCGGTGTATGTGCCTCGTAGCACCTCGGCTATATCGTATCCTCGCGGCGCGGCGTGCACCGAGCGGAGATTTCCCTATAACCGAATTCAGCCGTGAATAAATTGCCTTTCGTTTTTGCTGCCTCGCGCGCTTCGCCGAGGCCTTTTACCCACCCGACCGCGACTATTTAATTTGCGATTAGATTATTTGAGGTTCTTAATTGGAAAGTTGAGAGCATTTTCGCGACCGGTGAACAGCTGATTGCGTTTTAAAACGCCCGGAGAACGTATCGAAATTTCGATTCCATTTCGTGTTTTGCGCGTAACTCACTTTAGGGGGCGCGGAACGGGCGATCTCTTGCGACATTCTTTTCTAAATAATTGAAGGGCATTTTTAGAAAGAAATATAGCCAATCGATAAATATACGTATAGCAATAAAATTAATTTAAATCAGTATTCTGACACCTTTACGAAATTAGCGGATCGCAAAAAAGAATACAGTCAAATCGTAATATTTCTGGAAAAAATCAAACTTTCTCTCTCTCTCTCTCACGCTCAACGTTATACACGCCACTCCAAACACATATTACAGTGCATTCAGGAAGGCCAAACCAATGATCTTGAGCGTCCGTGTTATTACGGGCAAGTAGCATAAGCTACTACGTAAAAGCAGACCAGTTCGCACTCCTGACAAGCCGTTTTCCTATATATATATATATATATACATATACATGCGCACACCTGCACGAGGGATGGCGCGACCTCCGCTGAAAATTATATGCATTACAGGGGCCAGAGTCGTGCATTACCTCCGACGTAATAACCTCCATTATATTCTGGTTTTTTTTCCCCACGTGCTCGCATTATTTTTCATGCCACTCGCGCACTTTCGTCGATAATACACCGTTGCGACATTATGGAAATGGTGCTTGCACTTGCGACTTGTACACGCTCTTACTATTTGAAAATAGAAATTACACTTTTTGTTTCTATGCGCACAGTGCATTCTTATTAAATTCATTCGTTCGAATTCCACGTATAATTCACACCGATTAATTTTAAGGTGCAATTTAATTAAGAAAGCAAATCTTTTCGGAATGCAATAAAACATTTCGTTCATCCGCTAACGGAATAAAAGATTTTGCTCTAGCGCGAATATATACACACACCTACACAGTGTAACAGGTTTAAAAGTCGCTTTTAATTAGAAAATAGAGACGTGCGCACACTTGCAACGAGATCGACTTATAAACTTCGCTTTTAGGCCATTTTTCCAAGGGATTAAACCTCGAGCTCGGGCGCCGTACGTCGTAAAAAGAATCTTTCGCGAATAAAACACGGTATCTAATCCATCCTCCAGCTACGAAAAAAAAACGAGAGAAAGACAGAGAGAGAGAGAGAGAGAGAGAGAGAGAGAGAGAGAGAGAGAGAGAGAGAGAGCTAGTCCACGACGAGGTGCCCCGAAAGAAAATGCGACGAGGAGGAAGTGAAAAAGCGAAGCAGCGCGGCGGCTGGTTATTATCATAAAACTCGCCGCGCCGAGATGTATAGCGCGATAGCAGGCGTATAAAGGGCGAAATATTCGCGACCGCGCGACGTAAAGCTGCATTTACACATCGCACGCGCTTATTTTACCTATCGAATTTTCTCTCTTCTTCTCACTCACTCTCGAGTCGAGGCTCTATAGGATATAGCGCGACGCAGTTCGGGCTTTACGCGCGCCTCGTAAACAAGTCTGATTAATGCTCGGGCTCTTAATTTTATTAAAGGTGCACGAAGAATCTCGTCCGCTCACTCTGTGCTCTTCTTCTCTCTTCTTTTTTTTTTTTAACAAGCCCTTCGTGTTTTAAAAACTGCGTGACCCAGTTCTCCTTCTCCGTTCTATATATCAACGGCTTTTTTTAATTCTATTTTATTTGCGGCGGATCGAGTGTATTAAAAGATATGACGCGTTGATTATTTCGCCTGGAGGAGCTTCGTTATGCGACGAAATGTAGAACAAGGGGGTCGCGGCGGCGCGGCGGCGGTTGGCATATCGGCGATATTTTTTCGCCGAAAATTGGAATTTTAGGAGCGCGAGCGCTCCTCTTGCATGTAAATCGTTTGACCTAATTTTTCTCGCGTTTCTGCCGGGGATCGTGGAATAATAATGTTTTAATATTATTAAAACGATAGTTTCTGTTTCGAGAAACGTTTTATCTAAGGTCCTTTACGATTTTGCATGTATTGCTTTGATTTACTATATAAACGTAATAAAACCGATAATAACCAAAACATATGCAGAATAAAATTTTGTTATATTTAAGCTATTACATAGTAAATGAGCAACATAAATTGTTATGTATGTATATCGTAAGATGTGTAAGACGTTTTCATTGATCAAATAAAGAGTAAAAGTCCTGAAGGAATCAACAAAAGTTTTCGTCAAACTTTTTTTTTTCTTCACATAAAGCGTAGGCGAATGAACGGTCATAAAAGTAAACTTAGCCGCAGAAGAAAATAAGCAAAAGTCACACTACAATTTCATCTATTAGAATATTTGTATTATTTTGTTTTCGCATATAATATTCTATTCTGAAATAATAATGAATTTATAAGAATAAAAATAATAGATAAAATAGATTAATTTTTATTGGTGTTATACAATGTTGCATAAAGCACTAAAAATTTACTTGAATTGTAATTTTAACCTTGAATTATATTTTCTAATGTTTTTTTGCGTTTTATGTACTAAAGACCTTAATTGACAAGTGTTATTGCTATTAGTATTTTAAACCGAAGAACGAATGCCATATTATAATTCGAGATTTATAGGAAATTCGTTACGTGTCACGTGCATTTCTTTCAAATACACGCACTTCCTACATTTAAAATTATAAATTATTATAAGCGACAAATGAATTTCTTCAATCGCAGTTGTTCACGCACTGATGAAGCGGCTTCAGAATATATATTTTGAATGAATAATTGCTTGCTACGCGTGGAACGTATAGAGAGCTAGACGTTTCTTTGTGCATTTAAAGATTATTTTTCACAATAATCCAGATTGGATGATAATGCGCATCGGAAAAAGTTACGAGGAGGTTAATTATGCATATATTAACGCAATATCTCCGAAATGGTATTTATTAATAAGCGCGTTTTAAATATCGAATCGCGTCATCACGTCGATTTCCGTTTTAACGATTACCACAAAGAGTTATATTTTCACAAAATTAATTCCCACCCGATGTCCAATTACAGGGGAATTATTTTATTAATTACGCTGCTTATGGCGCTTATCGTTTGCCTAAAATATACCTTAATTAACCTCAAAGATTTACGTAAGCCGTACAGTGTTCATTTTCGACTAGTCAAATTTTGAAAATTATTATAATGCATATCATTGTATGACTTGACAGCATTATAATGACTTGGTTACTTTTAAGTCCAAAGATGAGCGTTAAAATGAACAGAACTCCCGCGACATCTCAATTTCACACGACTTTTCAACGGAACATCAAATTCCGCGCAGACTGTTCAAACTGGACGCATGACCGTGTTTCTTCGCCAAAAAGTCTCATAGTCGCCAACGAAAACGAGTCGAATCGTAAACCGCGCGCACGGCCCATTTGAATAAAACTGCGGAGCGAACAAGCGAGCGCCTGCAACGTAAAGTTAAAAGAGTTACGCGAGCGAGTCCTAAAAAGTCAAAAAGCGTCACGTAGTCCTCGAAATTCAGCAAGTGGTAGCGTCCGTTGCATAGTCAGCCGGGCGCCAAAAACTCTCCCTCTCCTCTGCTGCGTTTATATTTACCACCTCTGGGAGCGGAGACTCGCCGCGACGAAGATAGTGCGCGCGGAGCCACGGAATAGGAGGGAGAGAGAGATAGAGGACGAAACGAGTAGTCGAGACGATATAAAGCCCGAGGCGGCTCGGCGTTGTATAATAGCAATGTGCACACGGCAATGCGGGATAGAGCGTGAGCAGCTCGCGTTATGGGAATATTCGCGAATTTGGCGCTGCGCGCGCGTTATTCCTAGCTCTCCCCGCCGCTCCAGCCGTAATCCTCTCTTAATTGTTCCGCTCGAATTGCCCGCCGCTGCTCCGATTCCCAGGCCAATAATTTCGCCGCCTACCTGCGGAAAGTGCGAGTGCAGTGTACATCTGCTGCTGCTATTGCTGCTGGCCAATCGCTGCAATCCTGCATTTTTCGCACTTTAGCGATGCCATATTGTATTTTAGTAGCGCGGTAAGGGGCTATTGTTCGCAGGTATCGTTATAAGAAGAGTTTTTTAAAATAATCGACGTTTTTTGTTATCGGCGCATTCACAACAGAAACGACGCTTGTAAACTTTGAATCGTTTCAAACTGGAATGCAAAGATTCGTACTAAATTAGTGCACTGTTATCAGGGTAATGACGGATTATATACTTATGAAATTTCGTTCTTCAAAAGAAAAGGGACGTTTATTCTCATGACAGGGTTTATAAATGAAATTAGCTTTTTTTTATACTATCGCATCGTCAGAATTGCTTTTCCAATCTCGTAAGAAACTCGGAGCCACGAACAGGGCAAATCGCGGAGTCCACTTAAAACGGAATAAATTATGCACGAAAAGGGTCGCTGCACCGCGCACGACATGAATATAAGGGTAAAGTATAGCGGTGTAATAAGGGACAGGGCACGTGAATCGACGGGAGTATCGGAGAACTGCTTATAATCCTTACCTTTGACGGCGTTCAGCTTGTTCCCCACCATCTGCTTCGCCACGAAAGCCGCCATGCTGCTGTTGTCGCTGCTGTCCTTTTCACGTAAACCGGACGCTTATGCTCGACTCTGTAAAAGAAAACACGGAGTGATCCGTTATTCATCCGCTGGTCACAATTTTTTTTCTTATATATGCTTATATTGTATAACTATAGGATAGATTCGGGAGAGGGGAGGATCCATTAAATCGTCGTCCGCTCTGTAAATTGGCCGGGATTTAGCGGGAGGATCGACGGATTTAGTCTAACCGGGCGTATTTAAGCAGAGGAGAAGGAGGAGAGATGGAGAGGAAAAACGAAGTGGGATAATCGTAAAATGTTAAGACTTCCAATTTCCATCTCGAGTTGGCTCTGCTCTACTTAATTTCCTGTACGCTTCCATTCTGTAATTCCTTTTTAGCTCTCCTTCCTCTCTCTCTCTCTCTCTCTCTCTCTCTCTCTCTCTCTCTCTCTCTCTCTCTCTTTAATACGAGTCGAAGCTTTGTAAGCCGCGTCTTACGTCGCGGCAAAACGTTTCCCCTTCCCTAGACTCGTCACTTTTCTTACATTTGTAAAATCCATCTATGTTATCTGGAAGAACTGTTTCTTTTCTCTCGAGCATTGGTGAAATATGGCCAACTTCACGTTTACTTCTGTTGAAGGAGTAACATAAGGAGTTTTTCCATTTTAAAGCTTTTATACTCGACGTGTTTAAATGCTCATTTTAATTGAAATAAATAATTGCTAAAAAATTTTAATTCGATGTACGCATTTCGACGTGAACATATATATTTGATTTAAATTAAATAAAGCTTTAAAAGCTTTATTTAAAGCAGAAAATGCACGCTTAAAAGTACTATTTATTCAAATGAATTTATTTAATTATTCAAATATATTATGCACATTCTAACAATTTCTAAAAACTGTAAATAAGCTTCAAGTAATTCCACTGCTGGTGCATAATTTGTCAAAAATCAAATTCGCGTTAAGCTTTCATGTATCTTCTTATCTTTGTCAGCAATCATTTCGATATCTTTGCGTGAAAAAAAGATGTATATGTACGCTATCAAAAGCGAAAAAGTGTATAGAGAGAGAAAGAGAGAGAGAGAGAGAGAGAAAGAGAGAGAGAGAGAGAGAGAGAGAGAGAGAGAGAGAGAGCTAAGAAAGGGATAAACCGAAATAAGTCGGCACAAAAAACTTCGCTCTTCTCTTATGACACACACTCACACTCATACGCAGCTCAAAGTATAAGCACAGAAAAATTCCACGATATCTCTCTCGTGTAATTATTTTTTTATGGCTTAATGTACTCGAGTTGCCTTTATGTCGTCCAGAAAGAAAAAGAATAAGAAGAAGAGGAAGCGGATATGCAGATATGTACGTTAAAATACATCCAGCGCGACTTCTTTCTTTCTCGCCGCAAGAGCCTCAAGGATAAAGGCAAAAGTAGAAAATGAAAGAGGAGAGAGAGATACGCGCGAAGTCAAAGGCGGAAAGTAGGAAAGAAACGCGAGACTAGTTAGACGCGCAAACGTCAAGCTATACGGAAACAGAGAGACAGAGAGAAAGGGAAAGACTTGTCGCCTACCTGCTCTCTCTCTCTCTCTCTCTCTCTCTCTCTCTCTCTCTCTCTCTCTCTCTCGTCGGAATCGAGTTTTCTCTATGTCGCACCGGCATGTTTACTGTTTTGTTTCTCGTCACGCTGAAATATGCATCCCAAAGGATCGAGGACACTCGGTATCTTTCTCTAGAGGTATTTTAATATCGCACTTATTATTTACCATATATCGCGCTCGCGCAAGATTGGATTTTTCCCAACAAAAGCTATACGGCGTAAATTTTCAAAAGTTCGGATCAGAGTAAATCGGGGAAATTAATAAAGTAACCAATGGTTCGTCTGGTTCGGTTTTACACTTTTCGAATGTTCATTTAAACATACAATGTCGGAAGTTATATTATTCCATATAAGCACTAAATTAAATTACTCACGATAAGCGATTCTCGAGCGTTTAACGAAGCATAATTAATGATACGGTTGTGCGATATTCGCGTAATCTAAATGGCACATCAGTCGAGCGGCAATAAATCAAAAGTCCGCTCATTCTTCTCGGTCTCGGGCCTATACCAGCGCAAAGCAGCAGCTCGCAAAGGCCTCGTAGTAGAAAGTCCCCGGGAGAAAAATGATCTCTCAATCGTCCTCAAAAGAGAAGAAAAGCAAATGGCTCGCGACTATAAAGGCGGGGGGGTTCAGCTATAAAAGTGCCTCGCCACCGACCCCTACTGGCGTAAAAATCAATTCGACTCGAAAGATTAAAGTCCAAGGCGGCTGGTGCAGTAGCAGCAGCAGCAGCAGAATCACGCCGCGACAAACTCCAAAAGGGAAGGTCAATTTCTCAGCAGACATCCTTGGCGCGATGTTTGGCTTTCGCTTAAGGGTAGTACACATATATATATATACACTATACGGTCTCGCTTGACTCCAGCATCCTCTGTTTCGTTTCTCTCTCTCTCTTTCTCTCTTTCTCTCGAGACAAACAGCGAAAAGGCACGTGCGTGCGTATCCGAACGAGTGACAGCAAACAAAGCCCGTGAAGTCGAGGATTGGATGTCAGAGGGAGAACAACAGCAAGATCAATAACGAGACATTCACACACACGTACACAGACACAGACACGTAAAAGTGCGTGGCGCCTGAAGTGATGCTGGGCGCCGGGCGCCAAGACGTCGCGGCGCCAAGCGTCCTTTTGCTTCTCTCTTGCCGTCCCGAGAGTCGCGCCGCCGCCGCCTCCGCCGCGCTTATTGCCAGACCGGGGGTGTATACCAAATACTTTAATAAATGCTCGATAGGGAAGGAAAGGGGGAGTTGCTGCTACTGCTACTACTACTACTGCTGCCCTGTGTGTCCTCTGTGTTTTCTTTTCCTGTTAGCGGCTTTTGTCTGCTCTGGGGGAATATTTGGGTTAAGTGATATGTATGGAGAGAGAAAGAGAGAGTTGATAAGGAAGGTAGTACTCTATAGATGGAGGGATTTTTGGGATTGCTGATGCAAGAATGCAAAGTGTCCTCTTGGAGTTTGGATTCCGAATGGAAAATTATTCTTTTAGAGTTTAATAAATATATCGTGAGAATGAGGAGAATGTGTCTGACGAAAGTTTATTCAAGTATTATGTATAACTGTATAGATATAATAATAAGATATTGTAATATAAATCTTTCATACATATGTATGTCTGTGTATAAAAATTGCTATATTAAGCTTTACGTCATTTATATAATGTATATATATATAGCTTTTTACTATGTCCTTATTCATACATATCGCATTTTATGATGCCAGTCCTTCATAAAGTAGTAAAAGTCTCACAAAAGTGATTTATTAAGGAGATCAGACGTAAGAATATCTAATTAACATTTCAGAATTCATTAAACACACATAAAATATTTATTGTATAAATTATTTCATAAAATACTGCAGGTACGCCAATTAAATTTTATTAGAAATTACAACATTAAAAATTTCCGAAATAATTCAAGTGAATAATTCACTAAGAAAATTTTCTAATCATCCCAAAAAATAATCAAGAAGCAAAACTTTTCAATACGTATCCTATCCTACGGATAGATAAGCCTTATCCGTATCAAGTAGATAACAAATAATGTTTCATGTTATTTTATCGACATTCCTAAATTGATCGATTTTCAAAAATGAGTTTACGTAGAAATATTTTTCGAGCTTTATCAATTTTTCTCTTCGCGTAGACACGATAATCCTTTAGATAATATTCTTTTGCAATCAATTCACGTCAATCATTTATCAAGTACACGGAGAAAGAAACACAACTCAAAGCCAAAGGATTTTCACTTTTTTCTGCGTTTTTCAGCGGGAAAGGATATAGAGCAAAGTCAGTAGAGAGAAAATCGGCAAGCGATTCGTATGGCAAATAAATGCGGAAGGACGGAAAGAGAATGATAAAGTGGCTTTTTAAATTGTATTTTTCGATAATTTATAAACGTTTTATGCTTATACGTCAAGAACTGATACATTTTTTTTATGATAGAAGGGAGGAATTACTAATCCTTCATCAACTAAACGGATGTTACAGAAATTCATATAGATAACTATAGGAAGATAAAGCATCAAAAACAGCATAAAATGAAAACTCGAAATAACTCAGCGTACTGGAACACGGACCATTCCAAAAGGAGCCACTACCGTTAATCGTAAATAAAAGTCCAACGTTACTTCCAAAGAACTTTAAAAACGAGCAGCTCCGAAAGTCACGCAGCTGCAAAAAGTAAGCGCACAACCCCTTTAAAGCTCGCGCTTGGATGAAGCTGGCGACGTTTGTCGGACGCGTATTTTGAGTTCGTAAGAAACTACCACCCTCCTCTCATAGTTTTATTCTCTCGTTTTTTTTTGTTTTTTTTATTGAAGCCGTATAAAATAGTCGGGGGGAGAAGAGCTGTCGAGGCTGACCTAAATTTCTATCGTAGCGAGGGGAGAGAGAACAAGTGTACGGATCGTCGAAGCAATTAAGGAAATGGCTAGGCGAAAAGTTTTATTTGCATTCGGTGTGCCTTTTGGCCGGGGCTTGTTTCGTTCGGAGACTCTCGATGTTGATGCTACGCTCGACGGAGCAACAACATTTCGGAGGGGGGACTGAGTTGTTTATTTTGTTTTGCCACCCCTGCGATACATGTTTATGGAAAATTTGTAATGATGCGTGCATGATTTTCGTTTTTCCGTTATAGATGTTGTGTGAGGTTTTATGCCTGCTGACGTAGTTGATTTTGGAGCTACTGCGATTCGATGTACCTTTATGGGTTGAAGAAGAAAGAATTACCAAAAACAAATTGTTCCAATCAATACATTTCTTGTAGTGTGTGGGATTAAACTCGAAATAAAATAGCGACGTTATTTTCCATTTAAAAGTACGAAAATTCGATAACGACCGGTCTATTTCTGTATTATCTGATCCGAAGCAGACTGTAAAGCCAAAGGTTTTTCAGACATTCGCAAAAACTCATGATTCTTCGCGATACAGCCAGGGATATTTAACATAAATCGATTCGCCCGCTCCTTGGCGATACGGAAATCACAAAACTCTCCGCCCAGTGAATTAACTTCCACTTAATAGCAATTCATTTATATTTTTACCTCTGCCAGCTTGCGTTACAATAGGGATCCAAAGGGCCATTGTATTTAGCTTTGCGGGATTGTCGATTGTCCCGATCTGCTCTTTGACAAAAATTTACCCTTAGTATACCTTCTCCTACAAATGGAAGGTGAAAGCTCGCTCTAGGCCAGTCCAACTTTCGTATAAGCGTGGAACCCGTAAGTCGGCGCAAAATTTTAACGTACTTGTTCCCCGTGTAACGTTTAACTTTTAAGTATGACAACTTCGTTGGGAAACTTTTTAATGCAGGGAATGTAAACTAGGTTTATCAGCAACTTTCGCCGAGGCAGATTTCGAAAAAAAACTTTATATACCTATGCTGTGTAGCGCCTTTGTCTCTCTCTCTCTCGCTCTCTCTCTCTCTCTCTCTCTCTCTCTCTCTCTGTCTCTCTCTCTCTCTCGCCGTTCTCCCTTTCTCTCTCTCTCGCTCTCTCTCTCTCTCCCTCTACGGCACTGAAGTGCAGTATATACAGATAGTCGTTAGCGCGCTGGCAGAGAGCCAGAGAGCTTTCGTGAAATCGATAATTGTTACAGTGGGTCTCAGTTTTCCGCCTTTATAATAACAACGATACCCGGGTAGCGATAAAATAATGATACGAAATATTTGAGATTAAAATTGCAAATATTGTTCAGCGTATTTTCGATAAATAAATTATAAATATTTCCATTTGTTTGTGGGATGACATTTCGAATTAATATAGTATCGATGGAGTCAGATAAAAATTGTCTATATATATAAATTAAAAAAGTATTTTAAATTGATTTCAATATAAATTCTGCCTGATTTTAATAGCGTATTTATTGACAGAGAGTGATATTAAATTTAGGATACAAAATTCATACTTATATTCTATTAAGTTTAATATGAAAAGTACTCTAATGATTAATGTGATGCATTTACGTGATTTATTAAATTAAATTTTGACTAAGCCCTTCACTGGATATTTATCAACTTTTTTTTAACTCACAACATTAATTCTTTTTTACACTCTTACTATTATTTACTTTAGCGCTGACCTTTAATACTCTCAATAATTCACGCAGCTAAAGAATTCCCTCTATTATTTATTACAGCTCTCGAGCAAAAAATTAAATAAAAAAATTTTCATCATATTCCTTTTTTCACGGTGCGCACACGATATCATAACAGTCCATTTCGTATCAACGAAGCAGAAAATGTTCTCTTTTTTTGTCGACCAACCCCAGCTTATCAAGCGCGCCTCTGAACAAATCGATAAGCATCGGCGTCGGCGTCGGCGGCGTCGGCAACAATTCAAATTGATATAACGCTACGTCGAATCGTTCATAAATCCCAAAAATCGCCTCATTCTTCGAGCGCGTCAGTAACAGACGCATAGACTCCATAATCCAGTCGATGCTGCGAGGCCTCGAAGGCCACTTCGTCATTCTAGGCGCGATTCGAAGCCAATTTGCTGGCTGCTAAGCCCTGCGCTCCTGGTCCGCAAAGAGTACAAAAAAGTAAAGCCCAAAGCTCCCTCGTCGATATAGCAATAGCAGCAGTAGGAGCAGCTGATTCGTCAAGAAAATAAAACGATCTGGGTTGATAAAAGCGATACAGACACGTCACGTACGACCTGATTCGGAGTCTGGCCAGGGCTATATAAGACAATGCCGGGTATATCGGCTCGATATATTGGCCCGACAAGATGCCCGTACAGGTCGTCCGTAGGAGGTGAGCGACAGCTGTTGCCAAAACCGCGCAGGCTTTTAAACTCCTGACCGAGGCTGCATGGACTTCTTGTCAAACTCATATATATGTGTGGCTTGTCTCGGTGTGCCGTGGAACAGGAGATTTTCAAGCTGGGTAGTGCTACGCTCGGGATGTTATCACCGCACTATCGTATCACCGTTTATTTTCTGGTTTAAACTCGATATATTATCTGCGTTTTTCCACAATTTTTTCTAATATCGATGAAATTTAGATGATTGAACAAAATATTTCATTTATTATTGTCTCGTTTCGTCGCAGCTCCCACACCAAACGAGCAAAAGTAAAACTTTCGTTAATTCCATCAAATACAATGTTCGAAAATACTGCAAGAGCGAGTATCTATATACGGCCATTAGAGGACAGGTTGCAGTTAATAGCGTCCGCGCGACGGCGGCTAAATGGAAAAAGACAAGTTCGGCCGGTTCCGTTGAAGAGGGTAAGTTTCGACCGAAAAAGGAAGTTCAAAGGCGCGCAGGCCAGCATAGCAGTAGTCTTTTTGCTCTTCCTCTCGTTTCGCCGTCTTGTATATAACGGGAGGCATACACACATGCACACACAGAGAAGCGAAGTCGATTGAATTGCGGCCGGCCGCGCGACCCTGTCTTCCATCTCCCCGCGACTTAGCCACAACAGCAGAGGCAGCAGCTGCGCCAGCTGCACTTGAGAAATTGTACCGCGGTTACTGTGTGCGGTAGATATAGCTATGTTCTTCTTTAAGAAGTTTCTCCGAGCCGGCCCGAGTGAACAGCTGTAATGGGGTTGATTCTCGCACGAGATGAAAGCGTACGTACGTCCCTTGTATTTTGGAAATTGCTCTTATTACTGGAAAGAAATTCAACTGCTCGATGATCGTCTCTTTACCTCCCTTGCGTTTTTCTCAATACAATAATAGTTGATCAGAGTTGCTTTCGCGGCGTGACAATAGTCATTGCGGACAATGAATGAAATGCGAAGCGGAACTGCACCGCATAACGAGATCCCCTGTTTATAATTATGCACATTACATCGATGTCTCTGTAGCAAAGGTAAATGTTACATCGAGATACAGGCACGGCAAATTCGCCATTCGTCTAGTATTTCCTACTTTATTCACGGACGGCGTAGCTCTATTTATTTTTCAATTCTCTCTCCAGCAACGTCAAAAGCCTCCCAGACCATACAAAGAATATAAGAGATAGCGAACGAGATAGAGAGAGAGAGAGAGGGGGGGGGGGAGTAGAGAATCGGCGTAAAGGCTTTTATTGCAAATCAATACCTTGTCTGCTCGTCGAATCTGAATAGGCTTAGTTAAGCAAGTCTAACTACCCTGATAAAGCAGCTCTCTCCTCTGCCCCCCTGCCGTGATTTGCACTAGATAAAATTTCTATCAGCGAAATTAACTAAGCGAAACACAGACGCGAGCGCGCGCAGTCATCGTCACGTTATATATCGATCGACCATGTATTATTAGCTCGTCCGAGAGCCAATTAGAGATGGAAAAAGGGAGAATTGTGATCGTGGATGGACTTTTGAGATGTATTATTGAAAGGGATTTCATTGTTGTTGACAGAAATTCAAGGGTGCAGTTGATAGGGTAAAGTCTCGTTGATAAATTCACTTTGAGAGTCTTATGTAGGCTATAAGCGACGCGATGAGAGCTAACATTTATGAAAACTAATCAGATCTCGGTGGAAAATATTAAACGCAGAACTGTAAAGTTTTCCATTTTTCCATCATCGTAAATGACTATTTACCGTTCCAATGGCCCAACACGAAACATTTCAATCAACCAAGCTCGATCTCAACAATCGCTCAACCCCCATCTATTATCTCGAGCACAAAGCTCGCAAGCACGGAATCAAGCGAGACAAAAGCAGAGAGAAAGAGAGAGGAGAAAGAGAAAGGAGATATAGCAAAATTCACAGTCGAACCCTACTGAAAACGTCATGACAGAAGTTAGAAAAAACATCGCCCACCATTGCCCGGTGTAGCGGCAGGAGTAGTAGTAGTACATCGCTCGGCTATACAAAAGCACGTACACTACACAAAAGCCCTTGTCCGCTGCGTTTCCTTTTTTGTCATCCTCGAGGTAAAAAGGGACTTGGCGAGTAGGAGGTGGAGGAAGCGTAAACAAAAATCTCCGCTCTCCCTAGGAGGCATTCTCTATCTATCTCGTGTACTAGTGTGCCTATAGTGTCAGCATTGACGCCATCTCAAACTTGACCTACAAAACGAACCACCCCCCCCCCCCCCCCCCCCC
>UELV01109540.1:0-10000 GCA_900490015.1 Megastigmus stigmatizans
GAGAGAGAGAGAGAGAGAGAGAGAGAGAGAGAGAGAGAGAGAGAGAGAGAGAGAGAGAGAGAGAGAGAGAGAGAGAGAGAGAGAGAGAGAGAGAGAGAGAGAGAGAGTGAGCGGGAGAGTAGCTCTTTTGCGCGGGCTTGACAAATATTTGAATGCTAGGCTAAAGGTAAATATGGACACCGAGGCAGATGCTCTTTACGGACCTTATTAGGGAAAAGCAATCAGCCTCGACATCTTTTCCTGTAGTCGAGTTGGAATATCCTTCACGGCCAACTTTTACATTAATAACGCTCAGTGTGGTTTACGAAACTTTTACTTACGGCACACTGAAAGAATAAACGCTACTGGTGAATTCTCGATTAATTAATGACGAAAGATTGACTTCGTTATAATTAATTAACGAAAACACGTATACCGTAAAGCTATCAGTCAATTTACAAAAGCTCAACTAATTAAAATGTATATCGATTAGCGAGGAGTAAGGCAAAAAGTTCCGTTTAATCATCTCAAATGGCGATAATAGAATTTCGCTAATTTTGTGAACGAACGCGTAGTCGGTTATTAATAAAAAAAAAACAAATTAAGGAACGCTATCGAGTGCCAGACACGTGCTGTACTTTATCAGGCCAACAACAAGATAACACTTAATATTTTCTTTTCGTATTATTTCTGGTTTCTTAACTTTTCAGAAGTATTCAACTGGAATGCGAGAAAATATATATACTTTTTTATAATTAGTAAATTGTATATTTCGAATGGTGCGAATTTAGTCCCATTTTTCAGAGCAGCGCAAACCTAATAAACAGGTTCTCCTGAATACTTAGTTAAAAAGTCTGACCTTATATGAATAAGAAGATTTTAAAGAATACGACAAACACATCAATTCACTTGTACACGGTAAAGAAACTTTGTGTATACGCCAGTGTGCAGAAAAGCGATTACCTCGCGGCACAAAGGACGAAAGGGAACCTTAAACGAAATATCAGTGGTATAAATAAGACGATATAAAGAGGCTTCGTCGACCTCTCGTACCTTTGAAAAGGGGACGACACGAGTCGTTCCTTTGAGACGCTCGCACGCATATATACACATGTATATATCGAGAAAAGGCCGCATGCGAAAGTGTCAAATCGTCGACTATGAGGAAATTCTTCGCGATCGTGCACACACCACCTCAACCCCTGCCCCCCTCTATCTCTCTCTTTTTTATTTCGTTGAGTGCCCTCGCTTTTCGCTTGGTTTGCGGAACAGCCGAGAGTGAGAGAGAGAGAGCGCACTCGTGTCCGCACGAGTTTTGTATTATATAACTGCGGAAATCGAGTGAAAATGGGAAACAATTTTATTGGCGAGTTTGGGGACGAGCCTCGCAGCGAATACTGCTGACGTCGGTTAAGAGCACGAGACACTGTCTCCCTTTCAATAAAATGTGGGCGTACACTTGGCTGTATGTACGTACATATAACCTGCATGTTCGATACGACGTTATACTTTATTAATTTAGCACCGGCTGAGTTGTAAGTGACAACCTATACATGATTGATGCGAATTTCGTTTCTCCTCAATTAATCATCTTTACACGCTCACTTCTTATTCCTTTTCACCAACAATATGCGAATATAATGTACAAACCTTCTTATGCCCATATAGTAATTATATTCTATCTACTTTATATTCTACGTCAAACGAATATCCCTAACTATACGTTTCTACAACACATAATTTGGAAAAATCCTACCAAGCGGCTAACAATTGCTCGGTGTGCAGCAACGTCCTAAAAAAAGAGGGAAAGAAAGAAACAAGACAAAAGTAAAAAAGACAAGTCGCGCGAGCGGAATACGTAAAAGCGAGAAAAGTAAGGGCGACAATGTGGTGCTGATTGAAAATCAACCGGGCCGATTTATCCGATACCCGCCTCTTTCTTATTAGGGATGCGAACCAGCAGCAGCGGCTTCCAAAGTCCGAGGCCAAAAAGGCCCCTAGAGGCGAGCTCAAGCAGCAGCAGCACCAGCAGAAGCTTCCGGACGACGTACTTTGACCCTGTAATTTGTGGTCGCCTCCCCCCCCCGTTCGATCGCACACGGAATAAAATAAAGTAAAAAAAAAAATAGAGGAGCTTGTGGCTAACTAAGCGCGGCTAGACAAGGACAACAACAGCTGACGGTCGAGCTATTATGTGCGTGTATGCGGTTGTGTGAGCGAGTATGTCTCTTTTCTTCCTGAGAAAAACGGCTGGAGCCAGCAGTTTCTTTATTTTTCTTCCTACTTTTTCCTTCTTTTTCCTTTTTTTCCCCCTTCTTTTTCCTTTTTTTTTCCCTTCTTTTTCTCTTCAAATTCCGCGTGTTTCCGGAGGCGACTGACGCTGCACTACCGCGCGGTCACTTTTTTACGGTCGAAACACCCCCGAGTCTTATGTTAAAATATAAAGTAAATTAAAGTAATAAAAAGAGCTACAGGGAATATATGGAGTTGCAGAAAGATCGAGAGAGAGAAAGAGAGAGAGAGATCGAGAGAGAGAGAGACTTCTCGAGAAGCGACACGACGAGATCGCAGTCATGAGAGCGTAGTCAATCTCGGGGTGAAGATACGGAGATAAGGTCGATCGTAAATTATCCGGACGAGCATTCATATATAAGAGATAGAGGAACAGAGAGGAAGAGAGTGAATGAGGCCGTTGCGGTGACAAGTGGCCGAACCCTGATAAGACATAGCGATTATACACATACATATATATAGAAAAGTGCGCGCGTTAGCGCATGAAATTTGTTCTTTCTTTCTCTTATATAGCCGCTTATCTCCCTTCGAGTTTAATCAATTTATGTATATATTCGGTGGCGGCTTTATCGAGCGAAGAGAGGTTATCAAAGGGTTCAAGCCGACTCTCTCTCTCTCTCCCTCTCTGTCTCTCTCTCTCGACACTTGGGAGCTTATATCGCTGTAATTTGCCGTAGCGGCTAGAGGCCGAGTTAATAACACGTGCGACTCTTTTCGCTCCAATTCCAGCGAGAATATCTCTTTCGGGGGCGCGTGCACGGCTCTCTCTCTCTCTCTCTCTCTCTCTCTCTCTCTCTCTTATCGGCGCGAAGAGAAGAAAGACTGCGTTGCCTCGTGAAGACGATGCGTGAGATTCTTGGATTTTTGCGGGTGGACTGTGGATCGCTGGACGGAGTAAACAATTTTATAATTTGAATTTTAACGTATAAGGCCCGCGCCGAATTGTTCTTCCATGAATTTGCTATAGCAATATAAAATCTGTAACTTGTATACTCTCGTGTTATAATGCTAATCCATGCGCAGAAAGAATAGGCAATTCGATTATTGAAAGATGAGATGAGCGCGAATTTCCTAGAAAAATATGCCGCAAAATCCCAGGTCATTTCTCTCTCGAGTTTCAAAGAAAAACAGAAGTGTAACACAAACGTATGCACGAGAGCAGGCCCTCGAATGCGCAAACGAATTCCCCCATTGTCCTCAAGTAAACCTATTTAAAGTTCTGTCCACTTATATAGGCTCTTTCTGCAGCTCAACAAAAGGAAAAACAAAGTTTACCACGCTAGAGCCGCGCGCAAATCAATCCGTCCTTAGCGAGCGCATGCGAAAGGAGCAAAAGCGTTAATTAACCCGAAAACAGGCTTTGAGACCTCCCGCCCGCGCGCTCACGTCTCTCTCTCTCTCTCTCTCGCCGTAAAAAGGATTAAGGTCTTAACTCTGCGAGCCCCATTGTCTTTCAGCTCTCGCTCGGTGCCGCGGCGCATGGATCAGGTATAAAAGATACACAGCCACGAGATAACGGCTACATCTGCATGCGCGCTTCCTTCGTTTCTCAAAACTAATCGGACCGCATTGAGATTATAAAAAGCATATCTACAACAGCTGTTGGGAATCGAAAACAAATTCAACGATAATAGATGCGTGGCCGTGTGTGTTTCTCAACAGCGTCTGTGTGTCTGTGTACATTGAGATACCGAAAAATCGTCGTATTAACTGGTTAAAAGCGGTACGATTGCACAGCAGCCGAAGCAGCAGTCGGATTCCGAATGGTCGTCGTCGTCGTCGTCGCTAAGCGGAAACCGACGCGAGGGAAGTCAAGGGAAAATGTCACCGTGCGCGGCTTATGCACACATAATACCGGCGGGCCGCCGAACAGAAAATCAGTTGGTAAGCTGTGTTTGCATCGGATGTGTCCTTCTTTGCCCCGAGGTGTCTTTCTCTCTCTCTCTCTCTCTCTCTCTCTCTCTCTCTCTTATATAGGCAGCAGAGATGAGAAGGGAAAAAACTAGAGAGAGAGAGAGAGAGGGAGAGAAAAAAAAGGGACACAGACGGCGGCAGAGGCACACACGGTAAGTAAGTTGGTTAAACAGCGGGATCCTAAAACATTCAAACGACAAACACAGGCAGCTCACCGCCGGCAGCAGCCAGCTCATATTATATGCGCGCGCGCGCTCGCTCGCGTATGTGTCCGGGAATCAGAGAGAGAGAGAGAAAGAGAGGGAAAAAGAAGTCGAAGGTCCATTAGCGAAGTTTGCACGGCGGCACCTCTGATCCTCTCGCATACACGCACAAACAATTTTTGTGTCCCCCACGACCGCCGCGCGCGCGCACTC
This sequence comes from Megastigmus stigmatizans, assembly GCA_900490015.1. NCBI lineage: Eukaryota > Metazoa > Arthropoda > Insecta > Hymenoptera > Megastigmidae > Megastigmus > Megastigmus stigmatizans. The sequence goes on from UELV01109540.1 coordinate 4,602, forward strand.
GTTCGCGTGTATTTTTCTTTCCTTGGGAATGTATCTTTTAAAGCGACGAGACTTCACTGCGACTCTCTTTCCACTTCTCGATAAACTCGCCGCGGTCGCTTTATCGTCCGAGCTTTTCTCTCTTTCTCTCTCTCTCATTCTTGGTTGCTTTCTCGTCTCTCGTTTTTTTTGTCGCGGATGCGCGAGAGATGACTTGTAAAGGCTGCGAGCTGCCGACCGACGATTTGCAATTATTTAATACATTATTGGATTATTTGGAGTCTTCGAGGAAACGTTACAAATATATATGATAATATTTAATTAACTATATCGAAAGCTGTTCGACAAATCGAACTTGATCCGGAACGTGCGACAACAGCAGGAATATTCTGAAAATTTCGATAAGATATATAATAAGAGTTATCCGAAGGATCTTCTCAAAGAGGAAAAGGTGAAAATATATAAAATAAGAAAGAAAAAGCGAAGAGAAGCTCGGCTGTAATTATCATAAGAGTTGGTCGGCGAAGACAGGCGAGGAACCGCGTCTCTCTTTCTCTCTCTCTCTCTCTCTCTCTCTCTCTTTCTCTCTCTTCACTTCTGTTCGGATTGACTTAACAAACCAACCGAGGCGGCGGCACTGTTATATTGACATTCTTCCATTGGTCGTCGGCGCGGCCACTCGTCCACGCTCGGAAAGGAAAGAAAAATAGTGGCTAAAGACTACTTACTTATCGCCCCCCATGTAAGTGTCCCAAAACGCGCATAATCGTGGCAGCTGTCGCGAGAACTTGTTAGGCTCTCGCTTCGCACGCCGCGACCGATTCGTATTATCTTCACCAAGAAATACTGAGGTAGGAATTTCGAGTAAGAGCTCTCATGTATGTTCGGTAATCAGAGGGATATACATTTTTCAGCTCAAATATCCACGTTTACCTCTACTTTTTTTACACTCCATTACAATTGAAGTTTAGTAAATGCTCCGTGTTTAACGCAACCTATAAGCATAAAATATTTATCACGATGTAGCAAATATATTCTGCTCGGAAGAAAATGGACCAAAACCGCGGTCGATCTTCTAAACGATGTGTACGTAACAAAGCTGCTTTCTCGCGTCAAGCGCATTCTCCCGAAAAAGGAAGCTCTCTCCCGATATACAGGGGCACGCGGTACTATCCGATAAGACGAAACTTCTTTCTCGCTCTCCAGAGCTGAGACCGCGAGCGCTTTCGTAAGCTGCGGCAACGGTGAAGAAGAACAAGAAGAAGAAACGGGAGAAGAAGGGAGCGAGAGAGAGAGAGAGAAAGAGAGAGAGAGAGAGCGAAAAAAGCAGACTGCAGTCAGAGCAGGAGGATATAAAAGGAGCGAAGAGTGTATAGCGCCGGAAAGGCAACTTCTCTCTCTCTCTCTCTCTCTCTCTCTCTCTCTCTCCCATGGCCACGAGGGAATTCCGTGTATTTCGTATTCCGCCTGGCGCCAGGGCTCCGCGCACCGTGCAGTGGCCGCGTATTATGTATATATATAGGCGCCTGCAGAAAGCATCTCGCGCCCAGCGCAATTTCTCGTATTTTCGCCGGAGCTACTGCTGCAGGAGGACGGTATATATATGCGCCGCATATACGGGGAAATCCGGCGGCGAGTATGGCGTCGAGAAGGGGCCTCATTATGTTTCGGTAATTAGCCGGATCGCGCGAGTTTTGCGCGTGTTTTCAATTTTGCCCCCCAGTCAAAGGCGCCGCGCGCGAGAAAGAGAAACAGAGAGAGAGAGTCTTTCGCTGCAGGCGCCCTTCTAAGCCCCCGCGTGTGTCCTGCTGCATGCACAGCCTGCGCACACACCGACTTTCTTACGCGCGGCTCTCTCCCTCTCTCTCTCTCTTTATTTTTCCTCTTTTTTTACAGCATGAACAGCACCAACAGCAGAACAGCCCTTCTTCTTACGTTCCGCTTTTCGAGTGTCGTCGTCGAGGTTATGCTGCTGCTGTTGGCTTTTTCTTCTTCCTTTCTTCGGACAATAGCGATGCACGCGAGCGGAAGTGTATTACGAAAAATATCGTGTGGCGCGCAAGAAATTTTCTTTCAAAAACAACCAGCTTCCTTTTTTTGCTCACTGTACTTGCGTTATGTTTTTCGCTTTACCTAAGGAATGACTGAAGAACTGCTGCTGCGTGTTTATTAGCGGCGAGCTTGATTCTTTGCTCTTGCTATTTGGTCGCTGCACGAACGTTTTAATCCTTTGCTTTTCTGCCTCTCTCTCTCTCTCTCTCTGTCTCCCTCTTTCACGCATGTAACCCTGTCAATCCAAACAATTCACCAAACAGAGTTGCTAGCTATATATATATATATATCGTGAACTTGGCCTTAAATTCTTAATTGTACACATTATCTATATAATAAGCACTAATGCATCGCTCTAATTGTAAAATTGCATCTGCACAGCAGGTGATCATCGCTTTGGCATCGTCTTCATTTTCACGCTACCAAAGCGGAAGACAATCGAAGAGGAAGGAACAAACGAGAGAGAGAGAGAGAGAGAGAGAGTCTCGAAGCCTCTAGAACCGCGGCGGACATGCGCGTCTGCAATTTATGCACGCTTTAAACGACGGCTCGCGACAATAACGCGGCGCGCTTGCACTGAGAGAGGGAGCGAGAGAGAGAGAGATGCATAATGGATCGTCCGGTGACGGTTCGTCCAATCGTCGCTTCCATCATGAAGCCTCGGCGCAGCGTATATCGTCACCCGGAGGTGGCTCTGATAGAAATTATGATTGGGTGCCCCCCCCCCTGCGCTCGCGCTCGCGCGCCTGTCGCCGCCACTGGCCAAAGCGTTCGCTCTCCTCGGCTTAAATTGGACGCTCCAACTCCCTTCGCTTCTCCTCTCCTCTCAGCCTCCCCTCGCTGCAGCCGTTCGGGACGAGCACAATCAATTGCCAACTCGCCGGTTATAATGCACCCGCTCTATTATGCAATTTCGACGCGCCCGATGCATACGAGGTTCTTTTTTTTTCTTCTTTTATATATAGCTCAGCTTAACGTTTCTCTCTTTTTGGTGATTCGATCGGTGTATGATATAAAGATAACGAGAAATGATTAGGCAACAATTACAATGATTCCGCGATGCGTTTTAAGTATTAGCGGAAAGTCTATTAAAAGACTAATCGGGGGAGTTAAAGATACGGAAAATATCGACAAATGGGAGTAAAACGTTTTCGCTGAAGGAAGGGCTCTCGCTCCCGAGAGAGAGAGTAAAACAAATCCCATAGAGCATACAAACAGACAGAAATAAGCTAATAAAAAGGGAGTCGAGAGAGCCAGAGCATAAGCGAGAGAAAGAGAGTATAATAGTGATGGAGGGGCGAACGGACGTGGCGAGTGGCCGGACGGTCCGGTCGGCGCGCTTGGCGTTAAGCAGGAAGCCGTCCCGCCGTAGCGGACCCATTACACTCTCTCTCTCTCTCTCTCTCTCTCTTGCTCTCTGGCTGCTGCCCTCCTAACATTGCCAGAGTCGCCGCCGCCGCTGCAATTCATTTTTGTTCAATATGACGGCCCCTCGACAGTCCGAGAGAGAGAGAGCGAGAGAAGAGACACATTTGCGAGGCCAAGATGGAGACGGTGCGCGGACGACGAGTCGAAAGACTTCCTCTTCGTCGCGGACGTATATTACAGGGTTAATTTTCTATTGTCAATGTGGATGTGGAATTATTAATTCTGATGCGATGTACATCGGTGCTGCTGCTTTAGTCTGTATCTAAATATATTAAGAGGCGGTTGCGACGATTGTACAATAGACGTGAGAACATTATATTTTTTTTTTGTTTCTGCGTTTCTTTTCACAAAGTTTGTATAATACGTTGCTATTATATACACCCAATTTTATGTCAAGCAACAACTGTCGAGCTGAAGCTCCGCGGGCGCGAGCACATATCCAAAGCCCCTAATTTGGTTATAATCAATGCATGAAGCGGCCCTCGCGTCTACTTTGTAGACGTCGCTCCGTATATACACATACATATATATATGTATACGCGGTGGCGTGGTATACGCGCCATCAACGTTTGATGATTCCATCGCACGCCAACGCGGAACGCCGAGCTAAAATATACATAAGACACAGTGGAGCTGGTGCTGTCGCAGGGGACGACGGCTGCAGCGGCAGCGTATAAGAGGTAGGCGACGAAACTCGACACGAATTTTCCCGGCTCTCGCCATCTCTTCGCGTGTCTAGCTTCTTACGCGCGCAACGCTTCATTACTCTCTAGTGCCTTCTCTCTTTCTCTCTCTTACTCGCTGTTGCCACTTTATATCTCTCTCTCTCTCTCTCTCTCTCTCTCTCTCTCGCTCTCCGTCTAGCGTCCTAAAGTTAGGTATATGTGTGTGCGTATATGTAGTAGATCGTGGGCGTGCTTTGATGTGCAAGGAAGAAGGGGGCCGTGATGTGTGCGTCACTCTACAACACCTCCTCTGTATCTTATACTCCCTTGACGATACTGCACGCGTGTGCAGAGGTATAGCTTTTTTTTTTCTTACGCGTGTGTACGCGCGCACGCGGTCATTTTCCTTTGTGCTGACAAGACACTATGTGTGTGTAGAAAGGGGTAGATATGACTATGGCGGCGACTGCGTGTGGACGAAATGGGAGGGCGATGAAGAAAACGTACAAGGGTGTCTATAACCCTGTGGGTTATTTCAAGGTTTATTATATATATGCACGTCTGCGTGCACTGGTATGTGCAGTAGGTGGAGATTCCTAATACTGCCGGTGGCTCTGATGCCGCTTTCCTTTTTGAGTTGGTTGATGCACTTTTGGTGTGGCTGTTGGTTTTTTTTTCTTTCTTTTTTCTATTTGATGGCGTGTCGCGCGTGTTCGAGCACCGACGTGCAGACATGTGTGTGCAGGAGTGTCGCGCTGTTAGAACGTGTGTACGACTGAATTTTTGCCTAATTATGTAGACTGTTCTTTTACTATGTATATAAGCTGGGCACTGCACGAGTTGACAATATCTATCTATCCATAATATGTTCAAAAACAGGTGCAATTTATATTTATATATTCTTTATAAGGATATATTCACTATATGCTTTGATTAAATTTAGTAGAAAAGGGGGCACAGGTTAATCCTTTTACGGACAACAAAAATGAGCAAACGTACTTGCATTTTTTTCTATATGCTCAACCACAGCGGAAAAACTCCCATTTTTGCACTATTTATTATCCTAAGTATATGCGAATATTGTAACCCCAAAGTACGGAGCCACAACGGTGGAAAAAAAGCGCGTTGCATACGTCGCTAGAGAGAGAGAGAGAATAGAGAATAGAGAATAGAGAATAGAGAGAAAGAGAGAGAGAGAGAGAGAGAGAGAGAGCAAGAGAGGAGAGCGAAGAAAGCGCAAAAAAAGAGCGAGAGAAAGGAGAGGAGGAAAAAAAG
>UELV01109540.1:12500-13737 GCA_900490015.1 Megastigmus stigmatizans
CGAGGCCCTTTTATATTATACCTGTTATCCGATGATTTTAAATGGTTATGTGTATGTATAATTTAAAAACGAGGGAAGACGTGTACAAGATTATTTTTATTGCCGGGACGACAAATTATGTATAGAGGAGTGTATAGTCCATGCGAGGAACTTTACACTCGCTTATTACATATATACGTGCGCGCGGGCTCGTGGGTTTGTGACGCAATACCACACTGCAGCCCAACGGCTCTCGACATTGAAATCCTCGCGCCGTGTTTCCAGTATATGCCCCGATTAACGAGTATATTTTCGCCGGTATTATTACATTGTTCTTCGCTTGTTGCTGCGCTGCAATCCTCTCGCAAAACTCTGGCGCCTGAGTAACAAAAAAAAGGAGCCGCTGCAGTTTCCTCGTAAAATTAAGTTATTACGGTTATAAGCATCGAAATATCATCGTGTATATACGTTTTATAATTTCGGCAGCGATCGAAAGGAGAAAAATAATTTCCATTAATTACTCGCGCAACTCTCCACGAAAGAGCTGCAACGGCTATACGATCTCGGTGCATCGACCATCCTTTCTCGTGCATTATATTCGATAAATCGAAGTGCTGTATACACGTATATACAATACGAGAGAGAAAGAGAGAGAGAAAGAGTTTCGGTTATATACCCTCGGTCCAGCGGCCACAGCAGCAGCAGCTCGAGAAGAGACGGGAAGAAAGAGAGAGAGAGAGAGAGGGGGGAAAAAAGGGCCTCGATCTTTTTTTGTGTCTCGGGCCCGTCGTCGCCGGCCGGCCGAGAGAGAGAGAGAGAGAGAGAGAGAGAGAAAGAGCGAGAGAGAGGCGGAGCACTGTGGCGCCATGTCGCGGGGGGTCTACGCTCACGGCGCTCACTCTCTCTCTCTCTCTCTCTCTCTCTCTCTCTCTCTGTCTTTCTCTCTCAGGTATACACGAGCGCGTCTCGAGCGACGCACACAGGTGCGCAGGAGAGGTCCGTTCCGTTCCTTCGGGCGCAGAGTATACTGATGCTGATGCTGCTGCTGCTGCTGCTTCTTCTTCTTCTGAGGCTGAGTACGCTATATTCTTTTGTTCTTGTCGAGGCTTGTCGATTGAATTTTATACATTCACGTGTGTGCAGTCTCTTCCTTTTTTTTTCGGGGATGAATTTTTGCAACTATTCTTTCAAAAACGGCGAGCTTTGGGGGTAGTTTTAAATTTACGTACCACAATATATATATATATATATATATATA
>UELV01109543.1:0-14614 GCA_900490015.1 Megastigmus stigmatizans
TTCGTTAAATCGTATACTGTAAAAATACGAAACAGTACATGTTTTAGGTATTTGACATTATTCCCAACATTTAAAGTACAATATCTTGGCTTCTAATGAATGAAATCGAAAAATTTCGACGAGGCTTTAAAGGTTAGGATCGTTGGTTGGAAAAATTACACTAACCACCGAAATCCACTGACGATTTCGATGCAAGAATACTAAATGAAAAAAAAATTTCACTCGTAATTTTGTGTTTTTTGTTAAATAAATAATTATAACTTTTTTACTATGCATTTTGTTACAATTCTGGCGGCACAGATCGAAAGTTCAGACAATTTTGCATCAGAAATGACTAATCTCAATTTTTTATAGGACCGATATCAAAGTAAATAAAGCTGTTGAAAATAGTATGAAAAAAGTGTCCGTCCCGTCCTTAATGGGTTAATGCACAACTACAACAGAAGGACTAGTTCATATCGTTGCCTCAGTGGTAAAGGAAAGGTTCTATCTTAACTTGTCTGGGTAAAAAGATTCTCTTGCGAACATATTTTTTTTTTCGTGGTTCGATATTCCAAATTTAATTTTTCTTTCCCATCTAAGTATACCGTAGACTGAGAACAAGGTTTTGATATAAAATTTTTCGTATGAAATTTCACACTTGTCTTATTAACTTAAAGTTGAAAGAAAAAAAAAACATGTTCGTTCGGAAAAATTGAGATAGAACCTTTTGGACCTAACTAGTGGAGTTAAACCATTTTGTCCAGAAAATTTGAGATAGTTATGTTTTTCACTAAGGTGGATTATTCTTTCTGCGTTTATTTATGTGTCGTATTTAACCGAGACATCTGTTGGAGTAATCAATTATTATTTTCTATGTGTAAAGGGTAAAATTGTCAATATATGCATGCATATAAATAGTAAAGGTAAACTCAATATCTAGAAAAATATGACATATGATGAGTTGGCTTATAATACAGATTAATAATAAATGTTTCAGTGAAATCCGATTTCTTAAAGGAATAAACACTACTTTTAGCAGTTTACTAAAACTCACTACAAACAACATATGCAATGGTCAGGTATATACTTAGCAGATACTTACGATTTTCAGTAGAATTCCAAATTGCATGACGCGTAATATACAGCCTGCGTTTGACGTATGCGCAAGACTCTTACGTCTCATTAACAAAAGAGATGTAATGAAGCAAATAAATATACGGAATTTTTTTTAGCAATTTATTAGTTCCAGTCAATAGAGACGAACATCCTTATTCATTATCGTATGCAATGCACATACAGTTTGATTTTCGTGTTTGAGTCATTGCTCCTGTCTGCAGCAACCAGACATTCATAAGTGTGTAAGGTTCTGCAGCTCAACTAAGTACGAATAAATTACACGATTATTTGATTTTCACAAGTGCTTTAAATTTTGTTCTTGTTTCACAAGACTTTCAGTACGCTACAGATAATAATCTGTTATAAAAACAGACTTTCACAACATAGAAATTGAAATAGATATTTTGCCATTCAATTCTAGACTACTATTTACATAGAAACGTGTGAATTACTCAAGTTTTTGCGCCAATAAAAAAGAAAGCATATCCATTTTTAAACATAACTTAATAATTTTATTACGACGAGTGCTTGTTCAGCACATGCAGCTCCGACAAGACATGTGCTTCTGCTGCTTAGTTTTAATGTACAAAATTCGCAAACATAGCAGTAAATTAGATTGAAATTAATAACGTGGCACATTTTTGATTATCCGTTGAACAATGCATGTACATTGAATAAATTACATGTAACTCGTCCTAATTTATGTACTTTTGTTTAAACTCCTCGTTTTTTAAATATATTTGACTATCGATAAAAATAGTATCGATAGGTAATTGTGACATCGAGAAATGAACATTTGTGCATATGAAATTAAAGTGATCAGCAGTCACTATTATATAATGTGCTCTTATTGTGAAAAAGTCTTAAAGTGAATAATTTTTAAATGTATCTGTTTGAAGTGTAGTTTCTGATACAGATCATGGACCCGTTTTTTTGCAAAAATATGATTGAATTTCATTAAATTTTTGGCAACTCCATTAATAAATACCGAGAGTTTTGTTCGAGAGGAAAGTTGGGTGCGATGGAGCATTGAGGTGTCTTAATAAATACGGAGCTTGAGGTACGGTGTCTTCTCGTCGAATCCTTAATATGCGAAGGTTAATGCTGCGGGGGTTGACTTCCTTCTTAAAGAATTTCTGGAACCTCGACGTTAGCGCCCAGATGTTACCATTATCTCGCTCGATCCATCGAACCTCGGCAGCGAATTGGATTAACTCTGGACTATACGCCAATATTCTGCAAACGATCAAGCGCATTGGTTATGTCTAACAGTTGCATTTTACGACGAAAGATATTTTAATTAAACTATCATGTAAAATTTTTTATTCTAAAACTGGAGCTGGAAATAAATATGTGGTCGTAAAAATGAAAATTTTAAATTGGAAACAGCATAAAAATAAAATTCAAGATTCGTTATAATCACACAGCAAGTGATAATACTTTTACCATTTGGTGAAAGTTATATTTTTACTTATTCAATAAGGAAGAAAGTTGTAAAAGATAACGTTTCGACGTTTGTCGAGAAAAAATTCATTAGCCTCTTCCAAGTTGATCAAATTGTTACGGATTTTCATTAAATAGTAATTATTTCCAGTTCAGAATTAGTAATTAATTTACCAAAATATGAATACAAAAAAAAATTATTACCACCACGGTGATGGATTATATCTTCCCTTAAATATTTTGCAACTGTATATATAGTGATTTTTTTTGACGCAATTAATTCTTAAAAGGAGTTTCACTTGTTTTATGAGACAGAAAAGATGTATTGGCTATAAATTGATAAATTTTTTAAAACGTTTTATTCTCAATTTTTTTCATAAACATGTACTTGTGGAAATCACGTGAGCTCGTTATAATTCGTATTTATGAGTTATTACATTAATTTTTTTAATTCATACGTTTATACTTGTAATCTGTGAAAAACGTTTACGTGAAACCTCATTTAAGCTAAAGTCAAGTTCTAAAGCACAAGCATTTTAATTGTTTAGTACGTTTTCATGTTTTATTTTGTAAAGTATGATATATTACACCTATTTTTATTGGCTATAATAAAGTTTATTATTGAAATACTTGATGAATGTAGGTTTGCCCTCGCAAACAAGCCTGAAGCCTACTTTTTTATTACCTCCTTAACTACAATAATTGCATGGCTTTCAATAGCCAACAGATCGTTCGCATTAATAAGCAGCAGCAGCAGCAGCAGCAGCAGCAGTACACGTAACGATGAGAAAAAGTGAGCTGTATCTGATTTGGTCTACGAAGAAAAAGAAGAAGAAGAAGGGAAAGATTACCTCTGGGAGTTGGTCTGCGGCTGCCAGGCTGCGATGGCCGTCTCTGTGAGCGGTGAGAAGATGATGGTATCGTCGCGGGGATCGAGCGTCAGTCCTATGCCTTGGCTGGACTTGCGCCCGATGAGGGCGACCGGCAACTGGTCCCCAAAGGCCAGAGGCCCAGCCCTGAGCACCGAAGTCGGGACGCTGTAGAGTCGGTCGGTCGCCAGCGGCTGGTAGTAGACGGTGCTGAGCCTCGGGGAGAAGGCCAGGCCCACGATACCGTCGAACAGCTCGAAGCTATCGCGCCCGATCTGCAAAGCAAATAAACCAATTGCACCCAGACACGAAATAGCTCTATAGTTATTAGCTAATGTAGCAGCCAAGCCGTTCCGTTCCATACCACGGATAATATGAATTATATTTCATAAGCTGGGACTTTATTATTGCGAATGCTTATTCATGAATCATTGGGATTTCCAACTAGAAGCATATTTCACGTATCGGTGCCTATTCTTTTCAGCAGTAGAATAAACGTGAATTTGAACGATGTTTGCACTCCCATTTGTCAAGGACGCGATTAGAGCTAGTTGAACAGCGTTGGTGCAGCTCCTTGCCTATTATAATTGTAGTCTTGCCATTACAGACTCATTCTACTTATGTGAACTAGCATAGACCGATGTATGACGCTATATTTGCAAGTATAATACCGATTTTTTACTCTTTTAAGATTACCCATCGTTACCAATAATCTGTATAAATATATATATATATATAGTAAAACCAAATTGAGGAAAACGTACAAAGGTTGAGAAAGCAGATAAAATCGAAAGACCGGTCTACTTGTACTAACTTCTCCGAGAATAAAATCTACAATAATTTCTGCATAAAAGACATTGTAATTATGGATGGAAATTAACGCCCCAGTTTAATTTATAGCCCCATAAAGTACTGCAATTTTAAGCTCAAAATTTTGGTATTCGGAAATTTTGTTGGCGCTACCTACTTTTAAATCTCGACCCAAAATTGCAAAATACAAAAGGACTAATCGAACATGGTGACACAAGAGGTTTAGCTGATGGTGACTCAACTCTCGCCACTTTTCGCGCAGCTATACTTATACATACTTTTTGAAAAAGTCAAAATCGTCTGCAGAGCTAGTACTTGAAGCAATATTTTAAATTATGTCGAATACATCAATAATGTTTTCCGGGTAAGTGGAACAATTCACAAACAATATTATATTGAATATGAGAAAATAAAATATAGGACTCCGATGAGGTTATAATAAAATAAATACTTTACAGAAAAAACTGGATTTCTTTAGGTACATGACGGGTAAATTCAAGAAAAATTTATTAAAAATTATTGTCTTTCTCTACTCGTCTTTTTCTACTTAAGCGTAGGGTTTTTTTAAAGTATAAATTTTATATACGTTTCTCTTGCAATTTTAATAAAGACCAGTACGTAGAGATCCTCTTTTGCGCGTAAAACTGATCCATAATCATGGATCTCCGTTCTATATTTCTCATAAATTGTAAATAATTTCGTCACATTAATTATACGTGTTGTCGATCTGAATAGCTTATAACTGACCTGGTAAGTGGCATAATCGGGATTAGGGAGCATGGAAGCGTGTAAGAATCGCCAACTCCTGTCGGTCGCGCCTTCCACCGTCACGAGTCCTACGGCACAAAAGTCATGTATTAAAATTACCTGCACCTACAGATTGACCGAATAATAGCTGTGAAGTATATATGCGCGATGTAGTAATTACCAGGTCCCGTTGTGTCGGTTATGTAAACATAGACATCGTCGCAGGTCGTAGCTGTAGTGTCGTCGATGACCAAGTTGGTGAATAGCGAATTGGGCCTCAAAGACTAGAAGTACAGTAAAGCTTATTTGATATGGATTTCTCTGCTGTGCAGGATTCGAGATAGAATTTATATTTTAAGCGTAATTTCACGTTACCGTGCGTGGAAATGTAATGATCCGCACTAGTTGATCGGTCTGTAGATCAAAGATGAGAATTTTGGGTGGACAGACGACCATGAAATCATCGATGGACGTGTTGATGCCGCTGTCCAGTACCCAGAGTCTATTGCATCTGTCGACGCGGACTCTGTATACGGAGATCAGCTTGGAGCAATTGAAGTCACCTTTGCCGGCGCTGTGCCAGTCCCACGACGGGTATGCCTAAGTTCGTATCACATCGTATAGTAAATCATTTTTAAATACTTTTTATTATACGCATGGGTTATATCTTGCAGCTAGCAAATTAATTTTCCCGATGGATTAACAAGCGGATAGTGTAGGGGGATAGATGTTTTAGATGTGTCTATATGTAAATTTTTCTTTACTTTCTGATTCAATATATTAAATACGTATATGTACCTGTATATGCATTAACATATGTATAAGGTAATTTATTTCAAGCAATTATTTTCTAAGAAAAACAACATGTAAAATATAAAAATAAAATAATTTCAAGCTGGTGGCATAGCTATAAATTATTAAGAGAAACTGTAATAGCCATAGGCTAAAGGGCTAAAAATTAAAAATAATCTTAAGCTTTTATAGTAAAAGTATATTATAACTATATACTAAAATGATTTATCACTAGTCATTTAATTGAGTAAATGAAACAATTATACTTTTTTTCGTTCTCGGCTCTATATATATATATATTAGACGAATTATAGTCGAATGAAGTAATATAGAGAAATGAAAAAAAATGCATAAGGTATAATTATTGCGGAAGTTGAGATAAAAGCTGCGTATATGTATATAAGAGTTGGTAAGAAGCGCAACGAACCTGCAAACGAGGGGAGCTACCAGGGGGTATATCACGAGGTATAAAAGTCAAAGTAGCAGGTACACCGGCTCTGAGTCTCGGTGTGGCTATGAAGATTCTGTGCCAGGCGACTTCGATGCCGGTCGGCACGACGTTCTCCGGCTGAAAGAGCTCGATGAAGCCCGAGTCGTAGGGGAAGGCAAAATCCAGCAAGGGCCATTGCGCCACGATCTCCAATTGGTCGCTCCTCGACCGGGACACGCACAACAGTCCCACCACCAGGAAGCACAGTACTTTCCTGCAACATCGGCATTTATTATATTTTCCACTTTCTACTGAATACTAATGAAATTTTTCTTGGGAATCTATGTGTATATAAGTAAGCTGCGAGTATTGCTAAAATAACTAAAATATAATTTTCTACCTCCGCGATTGCACCACCGAGATAATACGCGAATTATTTATTTATAACATACACGACGGAGTAACACTACGCGCTTGGTATTAAATATACAAAATTCTTTACAACGATCGAACATGGCGTATACCGCAAGAGAAAATTGTAAAAAGGACGGGGAAAATGAGACTTTGTAATATTTATAACAAATTCAAATAATATTATAGCGTGCGTGCGAGCGCCGATATCGATCTAATAACGGCGGGTATAACAATATTCATAAATTCCAATAGCAGCTTTCGATTTCGATGTTAGTTCAAGACAGTATATACCGATCGCGGCTACCGATTGTAGTCTAGATTACGCAGTAAAATTACCACATTTTTAACACTTTCCTGGGAGGGAATGTCGTGTAAAGTACTACACGCATCGTAGATCAAAACAAAGATAATTGCCCCACGAACGCGAATGAATTACTGCGCCACACGCGGCCAATGTACCTATGCATTACTCGACATCGTTTGCAAACCGCGTTCAGATTCATTCGCCCGTGCAGTTTATATAATTGGCGGTGCGAAATCATTTTTACTCGCGAGCTAAAGGTTATGTGGAACTGTATCAAGAATATGATTGACACCCCTGTAGATACTCGAGAGCGAAAATAAATTTTTCAATCTATAGCGGTCCGAAAGTACCAATTTCCCGACCCGGGGCCGCTTTGAGACAGTGGTAATTTCGGCCTCGCTGTAGGCAGAAAAATAGTATACACACCATGGGAAGTAAAAAAGAATGCCTCGGATCGCATGTTTGTCTTTTAATTTACACGCGATTTGAGACCATTCTTATTTTACTTCCCTTGGTCTGTAATATACTTCCTCGTGCTTAGTTTTAATTACTAAATGTATGGATATAAATGTATATGGTGTCGAAGGTAATTCAATGTTGCGACTGACTTTGCATCAGCTCAGCAATTAAGAAACGCCGGCTTTTGCGCGCTTTGCAACTGTTTAGGAAGCTTATATAAATATTCTTAAACTTAAACATGTATATGTATATAGCTTATAGACTTTTTTTCTATAGGGACACGTCTAGCCAACTGTCTGGCGTCAAACAGGCATCATTTTCAATTTCGTCAAAGCAAAGATCTCGGATGGAAATCAGGCCCGTAATACAAACAAACAAAGGCTAAAAAGGCGAGATGCACTAGATGGAATTTAGCCCGCGGGAATGAAGCGCAAGCAAACGTACATTTCACTCGTCATGAGAAGTGGAGTAGACAGTAAGATAGGTACATAAGCTGGTCCCCCATCTCGAGGCTCCCCCGCATGTCTTTGTGTCCATATGATTACGCAAGAGCAAGAGATATATCCTTGAAACTATCGCACAGAACTGAGACTGGTGCGCGCGCGCGCGCGAAAGATTTTTGTCCGTTCGCAGAATTAGCGTTTCTACAATCTCGAGACCAGCAACAGCTATGGCATTCAATTGTATGCAATCGGCTTTATAAGAAACGGCCTGCCACGAGGAATGCCGCGGAGAGAGAGAAAAAAAAATCACCTATCCCGAGCTTGCCGCTTTTCCTTTCTAACTATAGGTCGGTCGCACTATATATACATACATATATCACGTCGGCGAGAAACAACAAGTCGCGCGCGGAGCGATCCCCCTTAGGTACACGAGACCGCGACACACCGCCGCCGTACATTGCACTTTCTACCGCTAGTCGGAAATGCATTAGTCAGGAGTGCGCAGCCGAAAACTAGGAAGAAACTCCTCGCGTCCGACTGTTTTCATGTATATACGTGGCTGTATAAGTGCAGGCTGTCGCGGAAAAACACCGGGACTACAATGCGCGTGCCGCGTAACTGCACACGCGTCGATCTGCTGCTGCTACGGTGCATTTAGCGATAGCCAAGTGCCGCACCGTGTCATTAGCCTTAGCGCAGCAGTTGTTCCAAGTGTCCCGAGCACCTATATCGAGTGGCTCTGATATAAAACTCGATCCTTGTAAGCAGCTTATGAGCGATTATGTGCGAGCGAAGCCGTTGGACCAAGTATAGTACGCGTGTCCTGAGCCGTTAAAATGCTCGCGATATTAATTTTTATTATCGACCGTCCGGGCAGAGCAGCTGCGTAATTGTAAATTAACTGGTCCGCTAATATCCGACTTACCACCACTCTTATATACTCTTGCGAAATGAATAAATTTTTCCTTCGCTCGGTATATTATACTATTCAGCTTGAATATAACCGGACTCGTAAATGTGCAGTGAGATTTGAAAATGAGGATAATTACAATTTGCGTATTATTGCGAAGGAACGGGTCTGTTAAAAAATTGCTCGAAGAAAGTTGACGATGCTGTTAGGTATCTTGTATAACTTGGCTTTAATAAGATACACGCGCCGCGATGAAACGATTAAGTTGATAGCCGCGGATAAATGCTGCGCCAGAATATATATGCCTATACGACTTTAGTTGATCTGCGCGCTTCAATTAACAGGTTTTATTATACCCCAGTTGGTCGGCATAAGTAATTCTTTACGCTGTCTCGCTTACTACCTACTGTAATTTTCAATTATGATTACATTTTCAGCTCAAGTGGCGTAATTTTGTTTAGTGCAAGGACGTTTAGCAATTCTAGCGGATATTTTCTAAAGGAAGTGGTCGAATCAAGTATACTTATTTAGAAATCAAGGGTAAGAATGATTATGTTTTACTCCCAATGATTATTATTTAATACTTAAATCGATTTTTACTTATGTATATGCAATATATACCTACCGCGTAGATATATATAAAAGGTTATAAAAGGCTCATTCACTTTTAATTGGTATCAAATATACTGGAATGAACTTACTACTGGTTTTAACAAATTAAGAGAGATAAAAAAACTGAATAGCTGTAATAGACTTTTACGACACAATAGACTTGGATTACAATCGAACAATCAATACTCACGATACTGCCATCATTATATATTTGGTACAAGCCTTTTCCGGACAATCCAAGCTGTTTACGTTACTTTATCGCGGACAATGCTTGTTTTTCCTTTTTTCATTAAAAAACGATTACAACAGTTCTTATTTGATAAAACAACCGTCCGACGACTTGTAATCGCGCTCTTTAATGTCTGTGTACAATCAAATAAAATGCAGCTGATTAAATTAAACGCCAACTGTACACTAAGTAGCTAAGAGCTAATAATGCGCGTGGCCGCGGCTTATACATATATATAATTACGCTTACAGATTGATCGTTGTCCGAAACGTCTAATGGTAAACAGCCAAACAACTGTGATTTTACGGTTGGCATAAATTCATTAACGAAAGCCACATAATTTACGCATTTAGCGAAGGAGACACGCGGCGACACATTTATGATGTTACACACTCGTATATATATTATACAAAGTCAGGGACTTTCTCGAGCGCACTCGGACTCGGCGGTAGCCTTGGCGGAGGTTGCGGTAAAGCATGAAATCGCAACTTTTTTTATCATTCCTATATACTGAGTCCGCGACTCGACTCGACGACCGGCCAAGAACCTTAGATGATGTGGTTACGGCGGAAGATTGCTCCGTTTGCTTCCTTTGCTTCGCCTACTGTTATTCAATGCAACACGTGCCAACTCTTTCTCTGCCGTAATCCTTATATCTACACTTTCATTTTTACACCCGGGATTTCGATAGAATTAGTAAAGTAAACATCGTTTGCTTCAATTTTAATGCTCAACCAGTAATCTATTTAATGGCACTTCTATAACTTTTATAAGCGTGATTTTTACTTTATGCGAATACTTATAAGCTTATATTTTCTGGCTCGCCTTTATATAAATAATGTTTTTATTTATTCATAACGACGTGTTAAAAATACTCTTATAGAATAAGAACCAGTTCTCGAATCAATAAACATAAAAAGAAAATAAAATAAGCAAATAAAAAATATTATACGAGTCAATATTTGCAGTTGTAATACTAAAAGCTTCAAGTTGTACTATTTAAGGATATTCTATGGTTACACCTAAACGCAGAGATCGTAATAAAAGATGGATATTTTGATTTGTTTTAAAGTATCAGAACTTACCCTGAATTCTGTTCAATATTTATTACCGGGCATTTTTTCGAGAAAATAAAGTTTGAAATGTGAACTTATAACACTTATGGGCTTTTGTAACATGTTTTGATTCTAATTTGTTAAAAATATTATATAAAAAATGCAGGGACACGAAGAAAAAACTTACGGTTCAATAGAGAATCAAATAATGAATACTTCTTGTCCTAGGTAAAAATTTGTTACCGACCATTTCAGAGAGAAACAGTAGAAAATATAAACAGAACATTGAGTTTGGTGGCCTGCACGCGGAGGTAGAGCAGCGAGGGGAAACCCCACTTTTATCTCTTCCCCCCGCGTATAGAACATCCTTAATAACATACTTATTGTAAAATTATTTTTCTTTTACTTTTTCTTCAGGAAATCATATATTATTAACTGTGCTATCGTATTACTCTTCCAAACGGAAAGATAACTTCAAAACCATTTAGAAACATGTCATAAAAATATTTATAAAAACGATATTTTAATTAACGATATCTTTAATTTTAAAGTTCATATTCTAAGTCGTAACTAAGCGAAATTTTTTAAAAATATTTACACAATAAATGAACTATACATATTATGCTTATTTACTTTGAAGAAGAGCAAAATCAAGTAGGAATTAAAAAATCATTTCGACTTCATATATTTTATTTCAGTACGTTATAAGAATTTTTTTAACCAATTTTAGAATAAATAGGAAGTTTAACTCTTAAAATAAAATAAAATAATTATACTATTATAATGTTTTAAATTACAACGTTGATGTTAAAATTTTAGCTGAACTACAATGTTCAAAGCTATTTTGTTTATACGTCGAATGACTGAATATTTAATAGGCTAATTCATTAGGATCTATATTTTAAGATGCAAATAGTGTGCTACTAAATAATGCAATAATAAAATAATAAAAATTTTACGAGGAACACTTTATAACATATAATTATTTGATATACGGTATATATTTCAATCCTTTTTAGAAAAATTAGTTTTATGAAAGCTTTAAGATTATAAATTGGCCGTAGTTTCTCATTAGGATATACATTTTCTCACGTTGATAAAGCCGATAAGCAGAAAGAAAGATCACATTCACTATTCACGTTTTCAAAACGATTACGAAAAGTATGTTGAGTATTTTTTGTGGTCAACTTTTCAATGTAACGCTGTTTGTAACTAAGAATCCAGTTATCATTTTTAGAAATTTCAACATAAAAGCCAGTTTTTAATTTTTTCAAACTTTATGCCACATAAGAATTACTTGTTCAGAACTGGCAATGAATTTGTAAATTTTTGCGTCATCAGTTACAGATTTTCTTCCAAAGTTTGTTTCATACTTTTAAAAATTTTACTACCAATCATTCCGGGACATTTATGCGAGGAAAAGTGTTGGCGCGATAATTTTACAGAAATTATAAATCTATCAAAATGTTTAACCGTATAACCTAGCTAGATAATCATGATCGATATCATGATGGGATATTATATAATATCCCTATAATTTTTATATCACACGTGCAGAGAGCGTAAGATAAACGTATTTACTCACGTGAACAATGCCTAGATATGTTTTTTACAAAGTCGGACAATAAAAATATAGGTTTGAAAAATTGATAAAGCGATGTATTTAGAATTGTTCTAAAAATAAGCAAAATTTCAAAGTCAAAAATAACGTAACAGATTATTCAATGCATGAAGAAAAACTTCATTCGCTGTCGCACTATTTATCACAATATTTTAGAAAAAAAAGATCAAAAGAGATGCATCCGAATACAAGCTAAAAAAGCTTAATTTATTCGAACATCTGTAAAACCTCTCGCACAATAAGTAAGCACTTTTATTACAAGGATCAAGAAGAACATCGGAAGAACTCAAGGTTGTCGATAGATTCGTAAGCTTCACTTGCGATCTATGCACAAGAACTTTAGTTCATCACCAGATTCAGCTTGAACGGTAGATTTAAAAACCAAAAATTATCACGTCTTCCGTAAAGAATCACTCGTGGCAAAATCTCATATATATCCGGTACGAGAATTACATCACTGTACAGAGAGAAATAGAGCTGGTGCAGTCAAGATAATCCAAGTCAGACGACTCACCCCATTCTATATGAGAGAAGAGGCGCAACGCAGCTCGGAGCTGAATCGCGGGACCGCAAAGGCGTCCAAGTGCAGGAGGCACAGGCGCCAGAAGTAGACTGTGTGCGCAAAAACAAGTGTCGCGCTCGCCTTGAGAGACAGAGAGAAAAGGAGTAGCAGCAGCAGCAACTCTGCGCTCGGCGCTCGACGTTCTCCCTTTTTTCCCGCCGCACGTGTGTTCGCCGGCGCTCCCCAAGTACCACTGACTGTCCGACCGCCTCGTCTGAACCAATTTTCCCGCAAGCCCCCGCGAGCGCCCAGTCGTGCGTGTATGCGTATGCGTATGCGTGTGTGTGTGAGAGCTCGCGGTGCGGTTATCCCCTAAGAGGTGACCGCGTGTACAGGGAGGAGGACTGAGTCCCCGCGCGATAATATGGGGCCGTGGCATTGTGTAACGAGTCTGCGCAGGCAGCAGCGCCGCTTTTGCATATATGCATCCACGGCCAGACAGAGACTATACGGCAGACACTGTATATGTGCGAATGCCGGGACACTCCCACAGTACCAGCCTCGGTCCCACGGGCTTGTGTGTATATGCGTTCGGCCGATCAGCCGATCCAGCCGACCTTTCGAAAGTTCGATTCACGAGCTTCTATATAGCTAAGGTGGGAGGAGGCTCGACTCGATCTCCATCCTTTTATTCAATGGCACCTTAACCTATACGAAAAGTATACCGTAGGTATATACCTATACCTCGTAGCCTATCTAACCCTGCTACTGCTGCGAGAGAGAGAGAGTGAGTGAGTGAGTGTGTTTATTATGGTTACGGACTCAGTGGTCCGAGATAACCGAGACAATACAAGAGTATACATATTGACAAAATTAGCGTAGCTGAGGGGCGATCAACGTGCAAGTTGGCCCTCTATGTACAAGGAATAAAAAATAAATAAAAATAAATAAAAATAGTTATTAAAAAAAAACAAATATAAAATATAAGAATAAAAATAAAATAAAACCTATACATGAGTGTAACAACATATAGAAAGTGATTGAAGACACGTTGTTTGAAGTATGACCGGTGATACACAGCACGGATTTCTAGTGGTACGGAGTTCCAAATGTTGGCAGCGCGAATGATGAAGGACATTTGGTAACACGTATATTTGGCGAACTTAACATCAAGGTCCAGCGATGAAAGTCGTTTGGAGCCGTGACGATCGATTGATCGGAAGTTCATGTCGTCAAACAGATATTTAGGTTCTTGCGAGCGCATGATAGAGGCGGTTAGACAAACTGTGTTAAAGAGAGAGAGAGAGAGAGAGAGAGAGAGAGACTCGGGACTAATCGTGACCTGGAGCGCCGCGACTCTCCCTCATTATCACCTCGAGTCTGCGATCTCCTGCAGCTCTCCTGCTTTTGGGCCATTGTGCAGCGCGATTATGCAGATATATACGAGCCCCGCATTACCATTATAATGTCACAGATTCGCTATGTACGCGTTAGTACCAAATCAATGTGATTCGCAAGTCTTACGATCGAAGCCCACAATTTACATTTTCCAATGAGATAATCATTGTGTTTATACTTGCAGCTCAGCCGCGTCATCGCTTCTCCAACTCAAAGAGAGCGCCTTTGTCACACAAGCCTAACTGTATGATTATTCTACTTTCTATTATTCATCAGAATTATATAGATACTTGTAGCGATATTGAATGGCCCACTTTATTACTCTAGATCCTTATAATAATTTACAAGTTACATATATATGAATATTCTATGCAAAGGCATGGTACTACCAAAATCTATTATTCGCACATTTCGTCAATTGTCATTATGAAATGTTGGTCCATATATGGACCAACAAGAAAAGCGAACGTAATAGATG
>UELV01109560.1:0-30302 GCA_900490015.1 Megastigmus stigmatizans
GCACACGAGCTACGGAGACTCTTTGCGACGTATAGTCGTGCCAAAATTCTGCAGCGAGGGATTTGCGGTGGAGCGTTTAATCTCGTTGTGATTCTGCGGTCTGGGCTAAACTGCAGGTTTCGTGTCTTTGGGATGCGCTGCTGCAGCTCGAAATTTTTCTGCCTATATTACGGCTATTCAGAGGGTTTTCTCACAAGG
Organism: Megastigmus stigmatizans; assembly: GCA_900490015.1. Taxonomy (NCBI): domain Eukaryota; kingdom Metazoa; phylum Arthropoda; class Insecta; order Hymenoptera; family Megastigmidae; genus Megastigmus; species Megastigmus stigmatizans. The sequence goes on from UELV01109560.1 coordinate 199, forward strand.
GCTTCGTTGCAAGTCTCGTGTGTTTAGAGATGAGTTATTATGTTTACGTATGGAAAATATTTTTCATCTCTCGTCGTACGGGAGGAGAAACGTTAAAATGACGTTGGCTCTATACGGTAAATGTTAGTGCATTGTCATTTTTATATATGATTGTATACTGATAATTTGTATTCATGCGATTAAACGTTTTTTTAAAATTTGAATCATAATATACAGAGCAGCTAAATAAATAATTCCGACTGTGTTCAGATGGAGCCACTATCATACCGCCACTTACCATCCACTATAGTGAAAAACAATATTCAAAGCAAAGTCAATTAAACATACACTTCAACCCAACCCTCTTCACTCTTTCCTCTCAAGAAGTATGCATTCGGATTCAGAATCGCAGTCGGACTCTCCACATAGAATCACAGTCTCCCTGCTGCACTGGACACACACACACACACACACACACACACACACATATACATCTCTAGATACTCACCTGGCTCAAGTGGGTCACGTGGCTGGCTGCGTAATAGCTGGCCCTCGAGCCACAAGGACGAGCATAGAGAGGCTCGAGATCGGCAATGGTCGCGTAGCTGCCGGAATTGGCGCTGCCCGGCCGATTGTCCACCTTGACCAATACCGAGCTGCCTGCCAAGCCACCCGTACCCGCCGCCGAGTAGCTGCAGCACGTCAGGCTCTTCCTGTAACATCCGAGATGAGTTTCCCGCGGTTAATTTGCGACGCTCTGCGAGGCTTATGAATGCGCTCGAAGATTTGATTGCGCTGGATCGTGTGTGCGGGTAATGGAATGGGACACGCAAACGCTCTAACTCCTGTAGTGTGGAATGCTGTGATGACGTTGGGGTTATTGGGTGTTCGATTGGTTATGGTCGATTGGTAATTGGGTCGTGATTGATGTTCGAATAAGGAAGGAGAGGATTGTTCCGAACATTTTGTTAAAAACTATAGATTATACTTTTTATCATGCTATTTATTATAGGTATTACTTATACGAAATGTATGTAAGGATGAAAATTAAAAGCGTATACCTATATTAGGACGCATATACTAAATAAAAATAATCGATAAATTGAGAAGAAACCGATTTTCATCAATCACCGAAAGCAAAATTTTCTCCTACTTTAATAGCTGACTCACTCGCGTCCAACAACAAGACACTTTCCGTCCCGTAGCCAATAACAACCGCAGTAGCGGATTTCATTTCCTCAGCCTGTCCAATTATGCTTCGATTTCACCGCCGCGTCCACTCCACCCTACTACGTTCTGCAAAATTATTCGACAAAGCAGTCGACGCGGCCCCCTTTGAAAACCGACGCACACACGCATGTGAAAAACGTGAAAAAGAAAAACGGAGAGAGAAGACCAGCAGCAGCAGCAGGCAACGACGCCCGAAAGTTTGTCGTATAAAGAATCGGAGGGAGAGAGGCGTAAGCGACATTCGATCGAGTGGCTTTGGCAAGTGCGGAATAATTTGTCGATCTTTTTCTCTCTCTTGCTACGCGAATATTTTCAAGTCACCCCCATACCGACGACGACGACGACGACCCGGGAGTCTCTCACCCTCTTTCTCTTTTCAACTGCCGCGTTATTACGGAGCGGGCGCCGTACCGTCCGAAAAGAGCTAATATATCCCAGGAGAGACGACGGTATCGTGTACAATTTCAGCTTCGCTTACTCTCTTTCCTTGCCAAATCTCGCTGTTCTCTCTCTTTCTCTTTCTCTCTTTCTGTCTTTTTCTCTTGTTCGCCTTCTTTCCCGCTACAGCTTCCTATTTATCATTGTATTAGCTGCTGCTCTCTGCCGCAAAGTCTTCCTTCACTCGCTATTGAAAAGCTATTATAGTTCTAAGAAGTGATTCGTGATTCCGGTTGTTATGGGCTCTTCGACAATTTCATTTGCTTTCAACGAATTCTCAATAAAAATGATGTAGCACTTTTCAAAAAATATACGCTTTGTTGTTTTATTGCATGACTTATTCATACACTTTACTTTCAAAACATAATTTAAAAATGGCTACGTTTTATTTCAGTTTTAAAAGGATTTCTTCCTTGATATCAAAGTATAAAATTTTATCAAAATCAAATACTTCAATCAACTATCTATATAAAAAAGAAACTTTGGTATTTCTGGCAGATTGAATTCCACCTTTGTTCAAAATATTTGATTTTTTATTAATATTTTTAGTAAATTAATTTCTATCAAAATTCAACAGTTTAGAACATCTGTACAATTACATATATGCATATTGTGAAATTGAATTAGTTTCGTTCATCTATTCATTAATTTCTTACAACCGAATGTATATTAATTCATTACTATACGATATGTAGATTACCTGAATATTCCAAAAATCTATACGAATTTTGCGATGCAAATGCATTTACAGTTATTAATTATACATCGAACAGCTTCATTAGTATATAAATTCAGCAAATCGAGCGAACCGCGCCCAGACTCGTAACAGAAAAAAAATCTCTCTTTCAAACTTCAAACCATCAAAAGAATCCACCATTAACTTCTCCATTCGCGCGGCTCCCATAACAATCACGACAAAAACATTTTCCCAAATTTGGCCACTAACTACTTTTCTCCCTTCTCATTTCTTTTTCCATTTTCTCTCTCTCGGGCCGCGGCGGCCCCTTCCTCCCCATTCTTATATACTTTCTCTTAAATAAAGAGTCGCTCTCTCCGTTCTCTTTTCAAACATATAAAGCAGCCATCTCCGTTTTTTCGATCTCCGCTCCTTATACCCGGCGATCTTCTCTCCCTCTCTCTCTATCTTCCTCCCTTTTTGCGCCGCGAGGATGTTACTCCCTCGAGCGGAGCTGGTGCTCGGCTCTTCTCTCTCGGCCTCCCTCTCTTCCGTCCGCTCTCGTACAAAAGGGGAGCAGCAGCACGAGAGAGCAGGAGCGCGCGCGCAAAAAGAAAAGAGAGGAGAAACCCACGGCATCGCGTAATAAAATGTCGAGAGATAGAAGAAGGCAAAGGAGCCGAACGCTCGCGCGCGCCAATCGACCGACGGATCACCGCGCTTATTGAAAAAGATACTCGAGAGGGAGAGAAAGAGGAGGTCGAAACTTTTCTCTCTTCTCGCCGCGCGCACACCCTCGTACTTCGCGCTTATGTATACATGCACATCCCGAATTTCTCGCGTGCACCGATTTGTTTTTTCTTTCTCTCCCGGCGCTAGTGTATGTATATACACGAAGAAAGAAAAAAAAAACATCATTGTTCGGCATCTCGAGTGTGTTGGCGGGCGAGTTTGGGCCTTTTGAAGGATGCTTGCGGATCGAGCGTACATAAGTTTTTTGACGCGCGACCCTGTTTTGGCGCTGGATGGTGTATACACACGATGTGACAGAGGGTTGGCTTGTTAAAGGCTCGAGATAAAAGTTGCTCGAGTGGAACGAGGCTATGGGCTCTTGGACGGCTACTCCCGTGCCTTTGAGTGGAGCACTCGAGCGATGCTTGATTAAAGGGGCTATTTTCGATCGTTTATTTTTGCGCGATTAGGAGGTGATATTGGGCGTGAATGTGCTGCTTCCGAGATGCGGTCGTAATTAACGTTTTAATATAAATTGGATCGTTCCTTGCTTTGAGAGATAGACGTAGTCGATCGTTTATGAATTAATTCGAGATACTGGATTTGAACGCAGATTTGTCCTTTGATGAATTAAGTAGAGGAAAGTAAATTCAAATAATTATATTTTTATTTGCAAAGCAATCGTTACATTATTTAAATTTACGTAAAATGTACATTAGTTTGATAAATTTTATTTTCACTAAATTTCAGTATAACTTCTCCACTTTAAAAATTTCTTCTTTTCTTCGGAAACATAAAACGAAAATAACACGAATTTATAATAATACCTAGCCATTTGCACGTCAATGAAAATTCATTAAGAAACAAATTCGCTGCTGAGTTTTCGTTAGGAAAATTCATTAAAAAGTAATTAAAATGGAAAAAAAAGTGCAGAGTTGCGAGAAAACAGCTTATTTGTATGCAAATGCAAAGTTTTCAATTATTCTCTTATTAAAGCAATACTTGTCTACATAAAGAAATGATTAACGCTTATAATTTATCTCTCAAGTTTTTTTTTGTATTACTAAGAAGACATAATAATACACCAATGATAACGAAATAAAATCCATGAATCAATAGTATCTCGTAATATTTTGGCATACACCTACACAAATACATAAAATTCTCAAATTTCCTTAAAAGAAAGCCACAAAATCCCAATTCCCACTTTCAATTCCCTCCTATCCACTCTCATAACACGGAAAATCCCAAGCGCATAACTGTAAGGCGCAAGTGGCGCAGACTGCCATAAGACTGAATAAAATTCAAAATTCACCGCGGTATCAGAGCTTATCAGTACCATTTAGAATATGCGCGGATATGACGGTATCGTTCCCGTAAAAAGATAACGGAGGTGCTGCACCGCAAGAGCTCCCTTCTCTCTTTCTCTTACCTTGGATGCTGGGATCTCGCCTTGCTGTTGCGAATGTAGATGGTACTGGCGACACTCACGACGACCAAGATAAGGGCGCAGGCACATGTGGCCGCTACGTAGAAGGCGCCGTTTCCGTTCGTCAATGGTCCAGCCTCCAATTTCACCGAGTCGTTCTTCGATTGCGTACGCATGCCTGAAATCATCGTTATATTACACGGATCATCGTTACTGATACTGCACATGATGATTCAGTTTTATAGGATTCGGGGTCCAAGTGTGTGGATCGCTACTGGATTTCTCGGGGGATTTTCGGAAAGTGGTATAGTTTATTGCGGGAAATGTGTGAAGTATATGGTTTACGAGGGTGATAGGAGTAAAGGAGGAGAGGGTTAGAAAGTGGACTTGGAAAGTAGCGGATTGTTATGCAAACAGTTTAGTATGTTGGTAAAGCGGATGGAGAAAGCTTATCCGAAGGTTACCTAAATTATTTTAAATTCAATGAAGAATAGTTTATTCATATTGTAAGGTGCATTTTTAGAAGCTTATTTATGTTTATGTATTTATGCAGTTTATGTGTTACATTGTACGAAAAAACTTTCAAATTTTATCACAGAAATAAAGTTTTAGAATTGATTAGAAGTGTTATGTACCAGGAATACTATTCTCTTCAAAGTGAGCACTGAAAATACTCATCACGCAATTTTGACCAAGTTCACACTTTGCACACTAGATGGAAGATCCCGTTTTCTTTAATTTTTTTGTCCAGAGATTTATTCTTCATATATTCACTAAGTGAAAGTTTCAACAGAACATCTAGCAATACACATGTACGAGAGATTGTGAGTTTCAATTCTTTGGCTCAAGCAGATCGAGGGAGATAGACATGCGTTATTTTTAAAGTAACGAATTTCCTATTCTATAGCCACAGAAATGACGTTTGCTAGGTACCATCATTAGCGAGAGAGAATGAAAAAAAAAACTTGCCGCTACTTCTCTCCTGCAAAGTACCGGGAGAGTGAGAGAGTCCTCGTCGAAGGTCTCGCATAAAAGATCCGACACAAATAGTACGAAAAAAAAATGAAAAAAGGAAAAAGTGAGTGACAGAGCGAGAGTGAGAAAGAAGCGTAAGAGACGTGAAAATCAAAATCGCCTCGGAATATATAAGCCCAAAGGCCAAGAGGACGAGATAGCTCGAGCGAGAGAGAGAGAGAGAGAGAGAGAGAGAGAGAGAGAGAGAGAGAGAGAGGGATGAAGGAAAAGGATCGAGGAGCTGCACGAGTTCTTTCCCCAGCGGTATATAGGACGACGACGAGAGAAAAGTTTCGCGCTCGCTCGCTTGCTTGCGCCTCGCTTGGCTTTGATCGGTACACCTTTGTCCGGTGGCGATGGATTTTTTCGCTCTCTGCCCCAAGGCAGCAAAGAGGAGGAGGAGGAGGGTGGGGGGGGGGAGGAGGAGCTGCTAGAAGGACGGAACTCAAAGACTTTCTCTTCTAACGAGTTCCGCGCGCGATTCTGCTCCATTCTTCCCAATCTAGCGCCTCTTCTTTTCCCTCCTCCCTCCTTCTTCTTCACTCTTTTTCTCTTTTTTTTTTAAACTCTCGAGCTTTTTCCATCCGACGCTCAGTCGGGCTCTTTATCGGGCTCGTTTTTCTCTCCGTCGAATCCATGCACACTTGGAGAGAGAGAGGCAAAATCGAATGCCCCTGGTGTGCCACGTCCTTCGTTTTCCCCTTTCTCTCTATAGCTGCGCGCTTTCGGGGGTTCGACGGCCATAAGCGTAGAGCTGCTGCAGCCACGTTATATAAATAACGCGAGGCAAATGAAGCGTCAACTGAAAGAGGGGCGAGAGGAGGGAAAGACGAATACCGCTCCGACGCGATTTCTAGGTATAATTATTTTTAATAGGAGCCGAGGAGCGATGGCGGACACGAGAGGCTCGCGAGCGCAGACTATCCTGATGATATATAACTCCTTCTGCTTTTTTATTCCGCGCTCGTCTGTTACATTCTTTCGGCGAAGGAGGGGGGGAGGGGCAAAAAAGCGTTTCCTCAAGTTCGAAATTCCTTTTTTTCTCCGCCCTCCCCCCTCCCCCGGACTGCGAGAATTGAATTTTACAAATTGTGTACCACGTGTGCGCTCTTCTCCAGAGAGGTGGTTGAAAAATTTTTTATGCGAGGAATAATGAAAATAGTGAAGGAAGCGTATAGCAAAAGTTTTATAGTCTGGGTATATTAATGTTGCTTGACATTATTTACCTTTATTTTTAAAATATGAATTTATAGCCGTTTTGTCGTCGTTCACTTTAGAGGCGTGTTTTATCAATTTCAAATGTTTCTGTTGTTTAAAATGTTCTTTATTGTACCGCAGGTTTGATCGCTTTGAAACAAGAATAATTTAATTAATCAAACACTTATATAAATTAAAAGAAAGTACAATATAATATATCATACGGCCTATTCAGTCGGTGGAAATTTTGTAAAAAGTTTAATTTTAACTATTCTCAAATGAATTTATTAATTCTCGATTAGAACAAAGAGAAAAACTTTATCTTATTGCCATTCAGAAAGCGCCCCAAGCGATTGCTCATCGATTCCTGCTTAATATCCTCCTAACTAATAATTAAAGAACTATTTTAAACTCGTCGAATCACGATCCAGTCGGCATGAATTTCCACTTGATCGCTAAAAAGTGAGTAAAAATCGAACAAAAAAGAAGAAGAATGAGTAGCAAGCGGTATTATTAATTTTGTTCAGGGGGATAGAAAGAGTTGGAGGCCAATCTTTGTGCCCAACCTCTTTTGCGTTCCACATCCGGCTGGGAAAGGAAAAATCGCGCGAAAAGATAGGGAAAACTCTTTATCGCGCTCATTTATCTCCCTGTCGAATCGGCACCTTCAGCCTCTCTTTCTCTCTCCGAGTAAAATCGAAGCCCCATATAAGCCGGAAGAAAGAGAGAAGCGAACGCCGTGTGCGCTTGGTCGAGTAAATAACTGGCGCTCGGGAATCAGATGAACCGGGGGTGGTAGCTGGGTAAAGCTGCAAAAAGAGAGAAAGAAGATAACGCGAGGAAGGAATATAAAGAGCAAAAGAGAGAGAGAGAGAGAGAGAGGCGAGCGGAAGAATCTCTAGTAGCGTGCGGGGTTACTCGAGCGTTAGCTCTCGAAATGCGCAGCCGAAGAAAAGGAGCGAAACGACCAAGTTAAATAAATCGCCACGGGATCATAGCGCCCGAAACAGAAGTACAAAAAGAGCTGCCGCGCGCGATCGCCCGCAGCCAGTTGCCCGCGAGCCAGCGGCTTTTCCTCGCTCTAGACTCGGAAAGTGGAAAATTATGAGATGCTTCTCTCTCTCTCTCTCTCTCTCTCTCTCTCTCTCGTTGGTGTATAATCTATATACAGAGGAGAGAAGCTTATGCGTTATTGGACTTCGGTTAGAGCTTCTTTATGATCGTGTCAGTGGGCTGATGGAAAAATAACCACTAAGTTACCGCCGTGAGGGACAGTGATTTAGATCCGAAGCTGTCTTAACGAGATGAATTTTGCTCCTTGATTTTTAATTCACGTTTTAATGAGATGAATGATTTGTAGCTTGCTTTTGTACTGCTAAATCGTCTTTTGCGCTTTGAACAAATCAGAAACTTGAAGTATTTTGTGAAATTGCAATTTACGAGTTTGTTCGAAACTAACAGTTTGTCAATGTGAATTCATTCAAAAGAATCTATTCTTCTTTTTATTTTGTCCTGACTAGAAATCTTATTATGCTCTATTGCTCGTTGCATATATTGATTTTCCACTTCGAGAAAATGCATAGAGTATAGAGAACTAAAGGAGGTAGATCCATAAGGGAAGTTTTCAGTCTCGCTGTAAGACACAAAATTTCTTTTTATTCCGTATCTACTTTAGATTTGAGAATAAAATAATTAATTTTAAGTCAAAATGAGTCATTTTAGTGAGAGTAAAATTTGTGCCATAGGCAATTCAGCAAAAAGAAATGATATAGTTAAATCTTGTAAATATGCATGAAAATTGATATCAAACTTTGGAAATACTTTTTCTAGATCACGAAATGACACAAAAAAAAATCGTTCATTTTATCTTAAAATTACTCACTTTACCAGCACATACCAGAAAAAAAATTACATGATTTGCAATGATGCCATAAATGTTCCTTTGTTGCCCAAAAAAAAAAACCAAACTTCGATGAAAAAAAAAGGAAACTGCGCAGACTTCCGAGCAGTCGTCAATCACCATTATCAATTCCAAAAAAACACGTTATATATCACCAGTAAGCTATTCCAAGTAGCTAAAATCCCTCGACCGATTTTTCTCAAATCAGCAAGATATATCCAGCGCATAATTTATGCACAAGTGTGCAGACATGGCATTCTCATTCCCGCACGCACAGCAATCCGCAAGAGCCGCTTCTCTCAGACTCAAAGAGAAGCTTGTTAGAGCGGGGTTTGGATGCTATGTGTCTAGCCCTATCTCGACTACTCGAGCTGGCCTGTCGTCGAATACGAGCCACCACCGCGCTATACTACTCGGCTACATGTAATTGTGGCCCGTTCTCCCTGCTGCAACGATTCAACACGCGACCGTGTCCGCCGGGCGCATTCCAGTAGAACACCCGAGAGCGACGTCGCGACGCGTTTGATAGCGTTCCCGCGCGTTAAACGAATTGGCTTGGCTGCAGCGGAACAAAAAAAAAAGAAAAGGGGTGTTCGCGTCGGGTCGGTAGAGGAAGCTGCGGCCTAACCGAGATTTACGACCTCCTAGGCGGAATTAAGGTGCGCCGAAAGGATTAACGCGTCTTTCTACGCTGACCCCTAAGCGCGTGTGCGACTGAACGTCTGCGTGATATCGGAGGCTGTTGGAGAGAGAGGAGGGAATTTTCCTAGGGGCTATTCGCGGGAGGACTTGGTTTCCAATTAGAATTAGTTCAGAAGGATTCGAGCTCGTTTTTTTATCGCTTAAGTGGGAACTGGGCGCGTCTAAGCTTTTGATTTGATCTGCGTTACGTGTGTGCATTTAATCGAGTGTAGAAATCATCGAATTCCAAAAAAAAAAGTATTTATTTACTCAACAGTTGTATAACCATAGTATTTCCTAATCTATATAATTGCAGTGATCTACAGAGGCTTAAAGTAGTTAAAAAACAATGAACAATGTGGATTTACTGGAAAACATTTATAGCGTTTCACCAGAGAGGAAGGGAACAAAGAAAGTAATCCCCAATAAGAACGGAAGCTCAATCTTTAAAAGACTACTCGTATAGAGTAGATCCTCGAACGAGCTCTCGCGTAATAAAAGACACGAAAAGAATCAAAGGGAAAAAACGAGGCCGAGAGAACGAGAAGAAGAAGAAGAAGAAGAAGAAGAAGAAGAAGGAAGAAGCAGAGGAGGGCTCAAAAAAAGGTGTATGTGTTCGCTTATCCCCCTCGTGTACTTTATCGCACGCGTCTCCGCCGACAGCTAATCTAAAGGGGCGGCTCTATTAAGTCCCATCCACGGAAATCGCCCGCGCCACTTTCGTATGTACACCACCGAATGATTATCTCCCTTATATGATTTCTCCTCGTAGAATTAGGCTCCTTTGATATAACCGAAGTGCGCGGACTCTCATCCTTCCCAATATCTCGGCCCGTTGAAGAGTCTCTCGACCGCGAGATTCGATTATTTTCGACAGTGTGTGTGTGTGTGTGTGCGTGTGGAAGGGCGCGAGAACGAGGCTTAGGAGATAAGAGGACCGTCGACGACGACTATACCACCTCCCATGTGCCCAAAGAAAAGGAGAATCCGCACGGATTTTCGTGTAAGGCGGATCTCGGCCAGACCTCCGCTTGCAGCTCCTCCCAATAAGACCTGAGTTACGCGCCAGAGTGGGAAATAAATTTGACCGAGTGTGTGTATGTGTGTGTGTATGTGGGTGCGGTGGTAGTGGTCTGGTAACTGCACAGTTTTCTCGCCTGCAGCTACTACGACTTATAACGTCCGCGCGCGTTCCGTTGGAAGTAATAAGAGCTGCGGGGTTTTAAAATGATTATTTAATGCTGACACGCGAGTGCAGCACTAACAGTGTGCAGGGAAGGGAATTGCCCGAGTTGGCGAACTGTATAGAACATTTTATTGAATAAAATATATATATTATGAAATATTAGAGGTGGATTTTGCCGATTCGATGGCCATGGCGATTCAAAGAGTCCATAAAGCGAATACTACCGCATGGCCGTATTCGTGTTAACAACGTCTATGTTATATATTAGCCAAATCTAAATGTAGCTGTAATCTGATTTGAAACTTTTTATTTCCGCGAGTAACGATCCGAGTGGCGCACGGCAAATTCATCAGCTACTCACCCGTGTAACAAGATCTAAAGTCTCTCCTTTACCCCCTCCCCATACTCCCCGCCACCTCCTCGTCCTACTCACGCGCACCGTGAAATTTCTTTCTCCTTTTATCAAATACAAGTCGCGGATGCTCGACTTCATAAAGACACAGAGTAGACGAAACTCTCTCTCTCTCTCTCTCTCTCTCTGTCGATCCCTCGGTTGTCTCGTCGAATATTCCTCGTAGTCGTCGTCGTCGTCGTCGTTCTCCTCCTCCCTCGCACAACGTCTCGAGTGCCACGGGGAGTTATAAAATCCTACCCGGGCTGATGGAAGGGAGGGAAGAGGCTGCCAGCGGAGAGAGAGAGAGAGAGAGAGAGAGAGAGAGAGAGAGAGAGAGAGAGCGGAAGCCGCGAGATTTCATTTGGCCAAGACGGATCGCTTTTCGCCTGCAGTACCTCTATGCTCGCGTAATCGGATCCGGATCTGCGTCTGTCAACGCCGAGACGACTATCGGCTTTTTCTTCGAGGTGAGTAATTCTCCCTCTCTCAGTGAGTCCCCAGTTATACCCTAACGCACACTTTCGATGTCCAACGTCAATTTTCGCTGCTTCTGCTGCTGCTACTGCAACGTATTGCGGGGACGCTTTTCTTTCTTTCCCCGCGAGAACTTGGTACCGTTTGAGGTCTTGACGGGCTTATTAAAACTTTTTGCACGCGGGTGTGGGAAAAGAGAGAGAGAGAGAGAGAGAGAGAGAGGACGTTTAATGAAAGGTATATTGCTTTCGCGTCGCTTACACGTCCGCCTCGCGCTCTCTCTCTCTCTCTCTCCCGGTTATAATTGTGCTTTTTGAGCTTGACGTGCGGCTGCGGTTGTCGAGGGCTTTAATCAGCGGTTTATACTTGTTTCCGGATAAAGTTATTGCTTCTCAAGGGCTTAAAAGAGCTGATATTCATTTCATGCTGCTGCTTCTGCACAGCTTGTGCGTTTAATATTACTAGCTGACTCTCTCTCTCTCTCTCTCTCTCCCCCCATCTCTGTTGGGACAGTGCAGGTTATTTGCGCACCGCTACGAGGAGGAGACTGAATTTTAAACATGTAACTGTTATAATGTGTTTACAGCGCGATATGTAAAATGAGATGAAAATTCTTGTGTGTGCTTTATTATGGAAGTTTGACAGAGGTTTGAGTTTTTGTAGTTGGTGAAAATAGTGGAATAAAGCTCGAAATTGGCAATTGTCTCTGATATAATCAATGTGAAAAATTGGACACTAAATTGTACCGATCTATTTAATTTAATGTTCGTATTAAGAGGATCTGCTATGGTTGGAAAGATTCCTACCTTGTCGGTTTTTGCATTCAACGAAATGTAGAAAGATAGAGATTAACTTTTGGAGAAAAACTCTCTGTCACCGACAAGACGCCGAAAATTTAGCTCGTAATTCACAGCGATTTTTATCTTCGAAATTTCGAGAACAAAAATCTCTATGAATTATGGATGGAATTTCATGAAAACTGGAACAACGTAATAATTACATTATATAGAGTAGATAGTGACAGAGAGTTTTTTCCAAAAATTAATCTTTATCTATATATATTTCGTTAAACGCAAGAACCGGTAAGGTAGGAATCTCTCCGAGCATAGCACATCCTCTTAATAAAATTAAGGATTGTTTAATATTCATATGCAAAATCCTCTAGAACTTTGCTGCATTCAACATAAATTAACATGAATTTACTTCCTTAGAATTTATACATCAGAAAATTAAGACGCAACAAGAAAAGATTATCGGTACTCTGCATTTTCAACGCAGTTATTATTAAAGGATACCCTAATTATAAAATAAAAGACAATTCATGAACAAAGCGGACCAATCTAAAAAGCTAATTGCAAAGCGACACAGGGCGCATTGCAAATACACTTAAAGCACATATACATCACCTTCCATGCAGATCTTGTTCCTCTTGAAAACGAGAGTTATGTCGTCGTACTTGGTCTCGGGCGGTGCGGTGACATTTAGCTTGAGCGAGAGCTTTATCTCGGCGCTCGCTAGGCCCGAACACGGCAGCCTAATCGCAAAGACCTGCTGCGTGACGGGCACCAAGCCCCTCGACGAGACGTTCACTTTGGGCGGTAGTAGTGCCATCAGACCCGAGCCGTAGTTCGAGCTCATGTCGTAGTCGAGCTTCATCGAGTACGCCAACTGAAACAGATTGACGCGAGACTACGTTTAATGCTTGTCGCCATCTGTGCATACGTTTAGAGTGTGTCAGCATTCGTTTAGTTGGAATTGCTAGAGGAATGGTATATCGTGGGAACATTACATTGGCTCTATTGTAAATAACGATGGATTTTATTTATTTATCCCTTGCGTTAATAATACCATTAACTAAAGAGAATGTGTTTGTATACAAAAATTATAATTTCATAATCAGGCTGTATAAAGTTTAGAATGTACAAGGGGGAGGTCGGAAAGAAATTTTCACTTATTAAATATTGTAAACTGGTAAAACACACGCATATCGAATTTAATTTTATTAGCGTTACGTGCAAAATAATTTTTTTTCTAAACCATATCGATAAATATTTAGAAAAGAAAAAGATTAATTCAGTAAATACAGATACGAATGCACCTCGCACACTCTCTCGTGCGTGATTTCTAAAATCCCATACCCAGCCATACCTCAACACGTGTTATCTCGAAATTTTTTTCCTAACCGTCCGGCACGACAAAAGTTCCTGCACTTCGAGGAAGCCAGAGAAAGCCGAGAAATAAAAACAACAAAACAAACTCAATTAATTAAACAGGGGAAAGGTAAATTAATCCAGTCCTTACCGCGTCGGCGGGGGGCAAGCATAGCGTCGTTTAGGTCCGGACGCACCGAGGCGGTCTTTCTTACACGTCGCTTTTTCATTAAGACACGAAAAGTCCGTTCCGGGGGTCCGCGAGTCTTATCACCTCTTCTCTCTCTCTCTCTCTCTCTCTCTCTCTCTCTCACTCTCTTTAGTCCGGGAAGAAATCGCCCGAGGCTAGGGGATCGGCACGCGCGGTCAGTCACACCGGTAGACGGGAGAGGCTCGAATATTTCGAGGCGCACGCCATCGCAACACACCGACTATTACTCTTTTCCCTCCTCTCTCTCTCTCTCTCTCTCTCTCTCTCTCGTTCTGTCTTGCTGACCCCCGCAAAGACGCACTTTAGCACGCAGTTAGATGGCTGCGATACACGGTGCTTATATATATATAAAAGAATTGCGTCGCGGCGCGAGAAGCAATTTCGAGCGAGCGCTTGTATGTGTGGCTCATGGTTTGTGTAAACATTTTACGTGGCTTTTCAGGCTTTTGAAAATATTATATTTTAACATTTTTATAAAAATATTAAAATTACAAGAATATAAAAATATAAAAATATAAAAATATAAAAAATTTTAAAGGATTAATGATTACGATTTTTTACTTCAACTCAATCGGCACGCTATAGCCATTATAATCATTAATGCTATGAACAGCATTTTATATTTATTTTCAAGTTTGAAAAGTATTAAGGAGCTAAAGCGAAATTACATGTATATGAATCATGAAAATAAGATAAAACTTTATATTTACAAAGGCAGTCTGTACAATACACTAAAAATATCGATAGACATTGTTAAAATGATGATTTTCGTTATACGTAATAAGCTTTACATAAATCAATGTATACATTGTCGTTAATTATTGTTTGACAATAAGATAGAACCTTGCATAAAATATTATTTATATACAAAATCCTTGTTTCAATTATGAAGATCATCAGGCTCATGATTTTCCTGTACATTCAGCGATTGCTCTTTAAATGAAGTCTTATATTTACAAAGGGCGCTTGACAAATTTACATTGGATCATATGACGATTTAAGAAACCCTTACGCTTGAATCTGTCACCACATAAAGAGCAAACATTTTTATACGAAAGTCTTTCACGGTGCTTATGACGTCTGTGGTAGGACAAAGCTTGGGGAGAGTGAGTTATATATTCGCAAAATTCGCATTTGTTATTAGATCCATATACCCTCTTGTGCGCGTTTATAAGATAACTTTTATTCTCGAACCCCTTCTTACATTTCGAGTACTTGTGATAAACTTTCAGATCTGTATGCATTCTAGCTTTGTGATGATTGAGACTTTCATTATTATATGTCTTAAAGTGACATTCGGGACACTTGATTGTATAGAGCGAGTCTGCGAGTAATATTTCGGCATTGCATGTTTTGCAAAATTTATCGGCTGGATGCTCTGGACTATTTAGGAATGTTTCATTACAGTTTTGACAGTTAGCCAACCCTTCATGCATAAGCGCCCTTCCTATGTAAGTTTAATCGTAAAATTTAATCACAAGTAGTTTTATAGATAAATTGTTTTATAATTATTATAAATTTACCATCAGTGCCGCTTTGTTCACTAGTATTAGAGGTAGATTCTACTATGTTATTGAACTCTTCATGTGGATTAATTTTGTTTACTACTATTGAACCATATTGCTCATAGATCCTTTTAGAATCAGGTGACAAAGTTAATATATAACCGCCATGTTCCTTATCCATATAAAGTTTTCCTGAATGGTGATAGTCCTTCGGATCGATTACTGGATGCTCTGTAGTATTTAGGAATATTTCATCATATTTTGGATAGTCAGAAAACGCTTCCTGTATAAGCACCCTTCCTATGTAAGTTTAATCGTAAAATTTAATGGCAAGTAGTTTTATAAATAAGTAGTTTTATAATTATTATAAATTTACCTTCAGTGTCGCTTTGTTCACTAGTATTAGAGGTATATTCTATTATGTTATTGAACTCTTCCTGTGGATTAGTTTTGTTTACTAATATTGAACCACATTGATCATAGATCGTTTCATAATCATGTGATAAAGTTAATATATAACCGCCATGTTCCTTAACCATATAAACATTTTCTAAATGGTGATAGTCTTTCGGATCGATTTCTGTATGCATTCTAGCTTTGTGTTCTTTGAGATTTTTATTATTATATGTCTCAAAGTCACATTCGGGACACTTGATTGTTGGCAAGTTATCCGTAAAAAGATTTCCTGAATAAATTTAATAAAAATATTAATTTAAAATGAGTATTTGGTGTAATGAAAAATAATATGAGCTTTTAAATCAATGTTTCTGCAATGATGAAAGTATACATAAATGTAAATACGTAATAAACACATTATTTGGGTCTCGCATAATTTATGTACAATTTAGGAGCTTAGAATGATGTTTCCCTGGATACAACAAGCGAGACATATATATGCTTATACTAGACTAAATTCATTTGCACAGTAAGAGAAATAAGTCCTACCTTCGTACATTCCTGAATATGTCTCTTCGTATGACTCAAAAGAATTCATATCTTAATCAATTGATATGAAAAACACAATTATTTTTAAATTAAGCTAATTGTAAATTCACTTAAATACGTTATTCTCAATATCTTGTCTTCTCTGGGATATTTTTTAACGAAATTGATTATTGTATTTATTAGTATTTGAGTAAAATTTGAAGCTATTATACACGTTTGAATTCAAACAACCTTGGGATAAGTTATCAAAAATTTATTATCGAAAAAAATTCGATTTTGATAAGTTAGGTATATAATGGTATGTTTTGAATTAGTCGCGAATGTAAAAAAAGAGACTCCCGTGCGATGCCATCAGCTATCTGTAAGGAACTAATATCCTATCAATTTAATTCGTGGTTTTAATGAATACCGTACAAAGATATTCATTCGCTTGTACTATTTGAAATAAGAAGCATACAAAACGCCATCTGTATGTCGAAAAATAAACTTTACTGTACAAGAAATTTCAAACGATGCGGTGCGATTGTTGAGCCCGAAATTGATCTGAGTTGATTATTTGTGGGGTATATTCTAAAAATAAATAGCACTTTGTTTGAATGATAAAAGAGTTCTTATTTAATTTATGTAAGAAAAAAATTATTCTTTCGTAAGCACGTACTTGCTTTCGTCGCATTTTCATTTTTATTTGTTACGGAGTAAGTTTGTACTAAGACAAACTCGCATTCCACAAGATCATATTGCGTCTGTCCGATAGCCCGAGACGTTTTCCTCGTGTCTTTTTTCCAGCGACTTCTTTTTATTCCCCTCAATTTTTTTTTTGTTCTTTACTCGAGGTGCCTGCAAAAATATACACTCGCCCTGCGAAAAGAAAAATGGCTCTCGCGTACGTAAACGTACGCTGTGCATCTCGAAAAATTCTATCGGCGAGCTCTCGATTTATCTTGCCCTTCTCTACATCTTTTTCTTCTCCTTTTCTTCCTCCTCTTTTTCTCCCTTTTGACTCTTCGTTTCCTTTCTGACCGACGTCGTTTGCCCGGGATCGCGACGACTCTCTTTTTTTCTTGGCCCAATATTTACAGTTGCCAAGTAACTGTCGATTGTAATCTTTGCATGGGGTTTTCAAAATAACGACTATGCAGAATTTCTCATTTTTAAGATTTGTAGTAAAACATTTGGTATGAAATATTAAACAAAGATTTGGAATACGACTAAATCTTAGCTGTAGTATTTTAAAGATAATAAATTTATTAAAAAATTAGTGAACATGCAGTAATAGGCGATCTTTAAGATATAGTATAAAAAATAGTATTTTGAAAATTTTGCATTCAAATTTGGTTATTGAAAATTGCAAAATAATTCTAACAATAGTTTTTTTAATCTCTTTTATTATATTATTATATGAATACATAATATGTTAATAGCTAGTAAAATGTACTATTGGCACCTTATTTTTTCACCAACTATTTAACAATATTTCGCTTTAAATCTACATATACGCACGCATAGCTTCCTCAAAGAGAAAGCCTTATATACTAGGGTAACTCATTAGCATAATGTACAAGATGCACGTCTCACATATTAGTTTAATATTAAGTCAACGTCTTAATATATGAATTTCAGGCGGATAAAGTAAAGGATTACAAGAGGGCGCGCGCGCGCGGGAGTTTAGTCATAATTTTTTTCTCCCGTAATGTCCACTCTCAGATTCGCGTAATAGCGCAAAAATGTTTGTTCAAACCGTGTCTACCCGCTACCCTCCGACGGGCTACGTGCGCGTATCCGTTCTTCCATTCTCTCTCTCCCTCTCTTGCTTTATCGTGAAAGCTTCGCACTCTGTTTGCAGAACAAACTTTGCCTCTGCCGCGCGCTATACATCCATTCATCTGGCTTCTCCCTCTTGCCTACTATATATATAGATATAGCGTGCGAGCTCAGTTTTCCCTTTCTTGCCGCTTTGCGCTTTTCCTCTCGTTCGATGTATTAAAGCCCTGAATTTGCTGGGGTTAACGAATTTCTTTTTTCTCTCTCTCTCTCTCTCTCTCTCCCCTGCCTCCTTTTATAAAGCTTTCAATTTTTTTGTTCTTCCGGGCTTCGTTCGTTTTCACAAGCGGCGCGCAAAGAGAGAGAGAGGGTCAATTCACTTATCCCGTGAAGCATATTTTTTCTCTCTCTCTCTCTTCTTTTTTTTAAGCTCTCGCTTACTACAGGCTTACATTAATATTGAAATTATTGAATAATGCATGATCAATTAGCGATTAAATATCCATTTTCAGCGATGTTGGCCAACGAACGATCGTTGGTGATAATTAAAAAATTCCCATTATGCAGATAATATACGTTTTCAATAAATCAACGTTTCTTTCTTGTAGAAAATTGCAGCTCTCAACTCTCGAGTCAATAATTTCTGCTATTTTCACTTATTTCCATGCTGACTCAAAAATGCACAGCTCGTAATACGAAAAAACACACTTTCGCCAGTGTTTACAACTCTCACCGCTTCGTCCCTTTTGTTATATACCAAAAAAGCTCAAGCTCCTACCCCACGGTCTGAAAATTCAATAAGCCCGCACGATCGAAATCCCCGATTATGATGAATTATCGATACAACAGGCCGCATCGAGCAAGCGGAAGGGCGGTCCAACATTGGGGAAAAAGTGACTTTCCAATCAGTGGACGCGCGCCCCTCACGCACGACCGCGGTATCAAAACAAGCGGGAAATCCGAAAAATGTAACGCACGCGCCCTGCACGAGCGCGCATCCGACACAGCGGAAATCAAATTAACCGCAACCCTCAGGCTATAGACACTGCCGATGTCACTCTCTCTCTCCCTCTCTCTCTTTCTCTCTCTCATTCTGTCTCTCACTCTCGCCAATTTCCCGCAATATAAAAAAAAGGAAGGGATAGAGAGAGGTGGGGGGGAGAGGGGGGGGAGAAAAAAAACAAAGCTAAAACCCACACGGCTGGATTGATGGCCGAGGCGTAGAATAGCGCTTTGCCGCGTCTCTTCGAGGAAAACGCAGAGTTACGTGTCACGGCCTTACGTGAAAGCTCGCCTCTCTCTCTCTCTCTCTCTCTCTCTCTCTCTTCTCCTTTTTTTTCTTCGCGCAATAACGAAATGCCACTGGCGGCTTTTTTCCACCACTTCCCTCACCCTCTCCCCATTTGATTCGTCTTTCATCCTTTTCTTGCTACAGAGAGATTGTGAGGGAGAGAGAGAGAGAGAGAGAGAGAGAGAGAGAGAGAGAGAGAGAGAGAGAGAGCGGATGGGAAAGCGAGTGCGGGAAAGTTACGAGTTTACGCTTTGATTCGATTCGCCCCGGCTCTTTTCTAGCGTGGTGTGGCGCGCGGCGGTAGCGGCGGCAACGGCATCCCAGGGATTTCCAGGACGTCGGTGGCGACGACGACTGCGACGACGATTTGCCGTCACGCCGCGGAGAGAAATTAAATTCGAGTCTTTGACGGAAGCGTTTCACGCAGCAAAAGAGAGAGAGAGAGAGAGAGAGAGAGAGAGAGAGAGTTAGCCCCTCACCCTGGCGAGATTGGCTTGCCGGGAATTCGTTAACGATCCTTCGGAATTACACTCCCACTCTCTCTTCCAGTCTCTCTCTCTCGTTTGTTCGTTTGCGTCCTTTTTAGCGAATTACTCATGCCACTGTGCAAAGTCTGCGATAAGACGTTATTTGGACCGATCAGCCAGACGGTTTATTGGACTTTTAAGTGGATCACTTCCTCTTTTTCGTCGATGAACGCTGTCAAAGGATCTTTATGGATTTTAAATTGGAATGGCATGGAATTCTCAGCGATGCATTTAAACGAACGCTGGCCGGGTGGGGGATTTTACGGTGGAATGTATGGTAGGGAGCGAGGCGCCGATGCAACTGTAGAATATGAAAATATGTTCGATATTATGTGGATCGGTTGCTACTGGTTGAATCGAGCCGCGTTGACAATCTCGATCACGCAACGTGAATCCGTAGAATTTGTTTATTATTTTAAATTGAACTCTGCAGATAATATTTCGACGTAGAATGTTTGGCGATGTACCGATATTAAATTTATCATAATGTGCCTGTGACATAATTTTATTCCACAATACAGCATAGCGTTATTAATATCATGATATCAGTTCTGGTGAATTTTTGATTAGAAGCCAATACTAAATGATTGTGCTATATATAGTTAATGTTCTACAAACACATATTGAAGATTCAATTAATCGCAAAATTGCATGGAAAAGACGTGTTATGTAGTTAATAACCTGCAGTCAACTCATCGTGTGTAAGGTGAAGACTGCACGATAATTTGAGGGCATTAATACAAATTAATAGCATAGAAATTCCTTCTCAATATACTTAAAAGATCAAGTTCTACCTGTGCGGCTAACGATCGATTTCCATTCATTTCGTGCGAGTGATTCGTATATCTTCCACGGAATCCTAGTGCCTCTCGCACGCATCAAAGCGAAAGGCAATAAAGCCCTATGGCAGACCAAGAAAGCGTTCTCTAGTCGAAGAATCCCATCGAATTTCATTAATGTGAACGAAGAGCGCGTGCAAGACAAAAGTATCGCGCTGAGAGACGAGCATGGAAAAAGAAGACCTTTCCGAAATTCGACGAAAACAATGCGCCACTCGAGAACATTACTATTTTAATATTTGATGAAAGGGTTGTCGAGGAACTGGAGTTGCGCATAAGCACCGAGTCTCGCGTGCGCGCCCAGCCTAATGCAATAAGCCGATGAAACTATGGGCACGAAGCGATTGTCCTTACTGTATATCGGGTTGGTGTTATCTGCTCGCGTACAGCAGTCCCGAGTTCAGTCGTTGGGAAAAACCATTCGACCGTGTGTGTGCAACGAACGTTGGAGACTATAATGGACTATTCAAGGGAAGATTTTTCGTACGATAAAGGACCGAGTTAACGTATTAGGCATACTGCGAACAGTTTGATAAACAGATGTGTGAACTAAGTTAATTTGATTGGAAACAATGGGTATATTCTTAAGTTTCGACGTGGATCTCTTTCGAATTGGATGCCGATTCACACATTTGAAGTGGCATTTAATTATTATCAGTTTCCATTACTTGTATATATAGGGTGGTAAGAATCGGTTTTCTGTCACAATGAGCACAATAGTAGCACCGCAGCCATGATTTTCACCCAATAATAGTTTGAATAGGAGACGACGCGCGACTCGCTGTCACAGCTGTGTATTGAGTGCTGTAAAAGCTGCTGCGCTGATGGCTTCTGAAATGTAAAAATAAATTCTGTCGTCTATACAGTCGACGATGTATCCTCGTCGAAAGTATTGTTGTGTTCGAAAAGCGCATGGAATCATTTTATAAACTATGGCAAAGTATATAAAATGCCAATGTATGTGTATAAAATCTCTACAGCACACTCTACGAGCCAATAGAGGGGTTGATAATTATACAAAAAAAAAAAGACACTATAACTCGATTTTTGTCGATTAAACGCCATTTGTACATTCAAGATTGCACTATCATGAAGCACTTTTCGAGAAAGTTTATCCAACAAAATATTGTATATTCAAATTCATTCGTAATCTTCGATATTCCGTTATCGATAAAATCTAGAGAATCAATCGGTAATCAGTAACGGACGAGTTATACATTAGCCAACAATTTTGCAGAATGGAGGAATAAAAGGTGTCGCGCTGGGTTAGAATCGGTTTCAAAGCTATACACACATATACACGAGTACGTCGGCGCGACGCTTTTAATCCCCAATATATTAGTCCTCACTTGCGCATAGCCTTTCTCCTTCCTTCCACTGCACTCGTCCTCTCTCTCTCTCTCTCTCTCTCTCTCTCTCTCTCTCTCTCTCTCTTGCCACACTTTAAAGCCGTTTAATTATTAGCTCGACTGTACGGCCAAGATAGAGAGAACAAGGGGCTGTTTGCACCCTCGGCGTTAACGCGAGCGATACTTGCGAGCCTCTCTCTCTCGTCTCTCCTTTATACAGCAGGGATGCTAACTCGGCTCGTATTCTGCGAGTATGTCTGTCCGTCCATCCACGGCAGAGCTTTCAGTCGCTGTCTGGCGCTTCTCTCTATCTCTCAGCCTCTCTCTCTCTCTCTCTCTCTCTCTCTCTCTCTCTCTCTCTCTTCATCCCGTCGTCGTCCTCTATATTCAGCGCGTGGCAATGTCTGTGACGCGAGGCTCGCGATGACGGCTACGACGACGTTTGCAGTCCCATAGTAAACGCAGTTGTATACAGAGA
Organism: Megastigmus stigmatizans; assembly: GCA_900490015.1. Lineage (NCBI taxonomy): Eukaryota > Metazoa > Arthropoda > Insecta > Hymenoptera > Megastigmidae > Megastigmus > Megastigmus stigmatizans. The sequence continues at coordinate 22,585 of UELV01109560.1, forward strand.
GAGAGAGAGAGAGAGAGAGAGAGAGAGAGAGAGAGAGAGAGAGAGAGAGAGAGAAAGAGAGGGTGAGGGTGAGCCACGAAGTCGTCGACTGTGTAGTAGCGGTGTACTGTACGAGAGAAGAGGAGTAGGAGTAGGAGGAGGAGGAGGAGGAGACGACGACGAGGCGATGCCTGCGGTGTCTCTGTTGTGCCACGTCTCTCATTGTACCCGACCGAGTGTTATAAAGGTGTAGCTGGCGCATGGAAGCGCGCGACTCAACTTCTCACCTGGGCGCGCGCCTCCTTCCTCCCTTTATCTCAACACACAGCTCTCTGAATGCTTTTTATTCGACAGTTTGTCTCTCTTCTCTTTGTAGGACTTGCCTCTCCGTGTGTGTGTATGTGCTACTATCTGCTGCTGCACAGTTTTCCCGTGAGTCGTCCGGGGCGACGAGGAAGGGAGGGATCGCGCAAAGTTTTTCGATTGTGTTTGTTTGGGGTTTGCGACGCGGTCTCTCGTTTGTTTCGTTTGCCAGGAGAGGGGGGACGGGAGCTTTGAATAGTGCAGCACAGTGCCAACGAATGCATTGTCGAGCTCTGCTCTACTATCGGTTTTGTGAATTTAATTAACGTCGTCGCTGCTGCTGCTGCTGCTGTTGCTGGTAATTCGAAACTTTATGCACCGCGCAAATAGGTATCGCGTTATTCAAATCTTTAGCTGCTGATGGACCGTTTGATTTGCACTGTATAATATGGTCGAATTTAAAATATCTGCGAAGAGGTGTTTAAAGGTACGTATACAGTACATTGCGCGTGTATGGTAAAGTCCAAGTATTCGAATGCAAAGTCCCAGAGTACGTACACAAAGAAGTGTAAATATTGAGGTTCCGACTTGCTTTGGTGTGCGGTGTCTTGTCGAGCAGGGCCGTTTCTACTTGGAGAATCGACGACGCGCAACACGATACAACGGAATACCAGTCGTGTTGTTCATATAAACAAGTCTCGGGGCTACAGAGGCGTGGATCAAACACTCCCGATGCAAAAGATCCACTTGTACTTATTTCAGCCAGAAAGCCAATTCGCTATACTGACTCGGTGACGGCGCGCGAACGCAAATAATCAACTGCACACCTGCATATATACGAAAATTCGATCCTGCGCTATTATTCTACTCTGTGCACGAGGCAAGCAAGCAAGCTGCGCGCATTATCCCGGAAGTTTACGCAGGTCGTTTCTTAAGGCCGTGTACGGACGCGTCGCTCCAAGAGAGAGAACTCGTATAATATAACGCAGTCTGCACACACACACACACATATATATACGTGGGTTATATATGCATACCCTTGTAAACACAGAGAGAGAGAGAGAGAGAGAGAGGCGCGCGTCTCGGACGGATAAACGCCGTTTGCCGCGCGTCTGGTCTTCTCGTACTATCGTATTGTTGGATCCGTATGCGTGTGCACGGACACCTGACTGCAATCCGCGACTATATACGACCATTTCTCTAACTAACAGAACTGGCGTTCTTGCGGATGCGGATGGACTGGTGCGTGTGTACGTGTGTGTAGAGGATTCTGCGGTTAGCCCTCGAGGTCGAGGAAATGTTGATTTGACAAATTTTAATTAAATGAATTTGGCGAAGATAGTATTTCGGTGGATGATAAATTGCTACTATTTCAAATCGATATATATACTGAATTTATAACTGTTAAAGTGAGATAACATAAAAAAATAGTAGCAACGAAATTGTTGAAAATGTCATTACCGCACATTATTAATTTAAGATATCTTCCCGTATTCTCTTTATCAAATACTTAGTGTAAAGCTCGCAGAAGAAAAAAATTAACGCTTGGAATTCCAATGGTTACAGCTTGACACCTGCAAAGACCACTAGACACGCGCACACAGAGTTACGCCCCATATACAGCGTAGAATCGCGGAGAATGCCGTCATGGCAAGGTCTTTTTTGTCGTACAACCGCACACACACCAGCGTATGTACGGTAGCGGTTCTCCGCGGCAGTATTGTACAACAAGAGAGGGGGATTTGAAGAAACCCATTGTCGCGCGCACGCTCACATAGTTAGGTGCAGATGCCGACGACAACGACGACGGCGCGGTTTTTTTACCTCTCCGTTCTATAGTCGGGGCTTTAATTACACCTTGCTTCTTTTGGTTAATTTAGCCTCGTACGCTACTGGATCTTATTTTACATATATACATATTATGCTTTGAATTTTAATCGTTGAAAAACACATCGATATTAAGCGGCTAAGTAATAATTAATTACTGCACGTGATGTGTGTACAGTCGGTCGTTCGTGCGCTTACATTCGCATACTTGTTTACACGTGCTTAGCAATCCTACTATACACTGTAACAGTACTTATACTTTGTACGTACAAGTTGAATAAACCTACGAATTTTCGAGCTTCCTGCGGTTTACGGACAGCGAGGCGTTCGCGAGCTTATTCTCTTTCTCTCTTGGGTTATCGACTTTAAAGCGACACACTACAGAATACACTGCACACTTATGCCATCGTATTTTTATCCATTGCGGAGATCTTAATTAAAAGTTAATTAACAAAGCAAATAAATCTACTTGTCCACGTACACAAACATCGTTCAATTTTAATGAGACCGTATATATAATGAATATAAACAAGAAAGTCGCGGGGAATGGATTTAAAAGTAATTATATGGTTCAGCAGACTCCGTTTTCAAAATTTCCAATTGCTTCCTAAATCACTGTGGCGGCCCGCTCTAAGCTCCATTATGCGCTAATCCAATTGAAGAAAAGACAAAAACACACGGCCTGTATAACCTTCGATACGCGAATATATAGTTGCGTCGGATATCTGCAAGGCCGTCATTGTGGAAGAAAGAATTCATTAACGCGCGGAAGAGGCCTAATCTCGAAAACATCGTGTCCGACAGCGCGGGTTAATGGATACGTGATCGGAAGCCATTAGTCGCCTCGGGCGCACTAACCTTATACAAATCTATATATATATATACCACTACAACGGGACGAATTTTGCTTTTTTCCTCCCGCTTTCTGTTTTACCTTAATACCGAAATACATGCGCGAGTCACGTGTGTTTCATTTGGCTGGGTGTGTGTGTTTGTGTGTGAGTGTGTGGGTTGCTCGATTTCATTAGTCCCGAGTGTATACATGGCGTGTTGTTAGGCGCGCACTGCACACATGTGACGGCAGCGACTATAATTGGTATTAGCCGCGGATGTGTCTTTGGTCGGTGTCTTGCGTGCAGTGCCATCGCGATGGCTCATTGTGTATGAATGACTCTCGGAGGAGTTGCCAGTGCGATGTTTGGCGGTCTTTGAAATAATCGCGAGTTATCGTTATGGGCGGTGATGCTATCAGTTAATGTCGATCAGGTGTTTTTTTTTATGACTCAATAACTATGTACGATATTTTTTGGTGGATATAGTATTAATGAGCTGAGAGTTAGCTTTTTTATGTCAAAATTTTACGCCAATTAAAAGTACGTTTTATGTAAGGTTTCATTATTGATAGAAAAGGATTTTTCTGAATTTTTTCTGCAAATATTAAATTTCGAAACACTTATTTTTGATTGCTATTGCAATTCTACGCCTCAAAGTGCGTCCTAATACTTTAATTCTTTTGTAATTTAATGCAAGGTGCATAAATGTTGAGCCTACCTTTATAGGCTTTTGAATCCATTACACGTTAATTAGAATAAAACTCATACTCGGACGTATTTTAAGGTATAGAATCGCAATATTGAATAAAAATGGGGTATTTTTATTTCAAATAATAAATTTGGGCCTACTACCTGGGCTAAAGCGTTCACAAGGCGCTGGAAGAATCAGAAGCGTTTTATATTTTTTTCAACGTTATTCGAGGAAATATAGTTTAGAAAAATAGTTTTCTCATGTTTATATCCAACCATTAGCTTTATAAAAAACTTACTCTTAAAATTTACACCAATTCCATATTATTCAATATTTTAATTCAATTTCTTTACAAAAGCTGATTTAACCATGACTTTTGCTCTCTCTTCGGATGAATCATGATGCAGTCGGCCGGCAGTAACAGAACAGCGCATCAAAGTGACGTAACATATGTTTAAAATACGCAGGGATGATTGTGAAGAGGGTTATATTCTCCTAATCCTCTTGAAAATTAATCGTAAATAAATCCACTTGTCTTACATACCATTTTTCTTTTTAAAGGTCAAGAAAACTGTCTTCTCATCGAAGATAACAGGACAAATACGTTGAACAAAAGCTACACTTTTTTGTCACTTGCTTTTAAAAGCCTGAGTAAATTATTTCCTCGCAGCTTTATATAAGTGCACATATTTCGCACGAAAGCATTTCAAAAGTATTTCCGCTATACTATTGAAGTATCCAATAATGCGCTTTCGCACAACAAAAAAAGCACCATCGAAGTGCGTTATTCAAACGATGGAAACGCGGTATTTTGCAATATGCGGTTACCGCCGCCTCTTACTGTTTACATGCGTTGGGTGCGCGGCGCGCACATGCAATATTCGCCAAGTCTTTGACGGCATAAACGAGATCACAAGTGTTCAGACGATGTTTAATTGAAAATAGAGAGTCGAGTACTGAGATTAATTTTGTTGGATGGTAGCAGCGTATAAGTTTGATGCGCCGCTGGAAATAATTTAGTAACGCAGCTCCGACGTCGTGCTTACGAGCTGCGTAAATAACAGCTCTCCACGTTATATGCACTCGTGTGTCTGATTGGCTTTTGGTTTAAAACGAAAATTATATCGGTATAATAAATACATTTCAAATTACTATCGATCGGTATTATTAGCTTGATAAATTCAAAAAGTACTTTTGGATGGATAAAACTTGGCATCGGGAAAAATTGTATAGAGAATATATTTCAGTCTTTGATATACTAGATCATGGCTTTGAGGCCTTCAAGATACTTAGATCGAACCTTGAGACTGTGCAACGGAGTAATTGGGTTTGGATATTACTTTGATCTACGATAAGAAAGAGCCACTCTCAAAGAGCCCATTTCTTTATTAAATGTAAATTTATGTTCTTATTGCAAAGTGAATTATAAAGACGATATCTTTTGTAAGATTATCAGCTGATTAATTAGCCACTGTCGTTCTTATATTAAAAAAAAAATTATTTGGTAAAAATTATAGATCCCGTTTTATTAAAATCCAAGGATTTTTTAACAACAGTCTGAAAAAGTCTTTGCTATTGACTTTCGTCTGAACAACCCTATTAAAAATCAAATTCAGTCGTTATATTCTAAAAACATGAAGTGCACTATTTATTGAAAAGCTATTAATTATAAGACTGCAGTTCGAAACACTCGTATCATCCGAACGAAGCGTAAAAACTAATTGCATCGCGTTTTTACTCACTCCCAGCGGAGAGTGCAGAGTGAAGAAAGAAGGCCAGCACTTTAATTTCCAAGGGGCGCGCGTCTTATGGACACAGAGAGATCTCGGATTACCAGCTGCCGAGAAGAAGAAGAAGAAGACGAAGAAGAAAACAGAGGTAAATCGTTCCACTCGCTGGACCCCTCCGACAGATCGTTTTGTTCGGCGATGCATCGCGAGCTGCAGGGATTAAGAGATCGCTCGCCTTGCAATCTATATATATACACACACATATAGAGAGAGAGACAGAGACACACGGGATATAATAGCAATTGCACCCCATCGTGTAAGTAACTGCGAGCAAGCCATTCGACTCTGTCCCTGCGGACCTCGTCATCCTTTACGTGATTTCCTTTTCCGACGGCATCCCTATCCCTATACATACTCTCATTCTCTTTCTTCGTGTCTGTGTGTGTGTTGGCGAGAGCCCCGGAAGCTATGTTTTCGCATTACGGGACGTAACGAAATGCTTGGAACTTGAATGGAGAGGAGAATACAGGCACGAATTCGTGTGTGTGTGTGTGTGTGTGTATAGCTAAGACCAGTGGACGTTTTTATTGCGAACTGTGGATCTTTCTTGCAGTATTTCTTTTACTATGGGATCGCTTAATCTTTTTCTGATGAGAAGTTTAATTTATACGTTGATTGTTCGATTGTCCCCGGGATATTGTATTAGATTATTATACGTACGGAATGTGATTGAAATAACGAATTGACAGAACTTGGCCCTCTATATTACAATTTTTCACGTGCAGAAATTTTGCCATATCCATACGATTCTTTCGGATTTCAATATACGAGGGCATACATTTTCGAATATCTCCAATAACGCCCGCGATTTAAATCTCCATCGTATTCCAGCGGCATTTTCGAACGACTTCCCCTTTCGCCTACAGCTAAATCAAAACTCGTAACTGGTGGAAACTTACAAAACTCCGGCTCTCTCTATCTATCTATCTATCTATCTATCTCTCTCCATCGGTTCGACAGTTCAAAATTCACAAAGTATAAGTGTGCACGGTTCGATCCTCTCTCCCTCTGCACCCCTCGAATTTCACTCGCGGCATATAGAGCACGCACAGCGGCAGACTAGAGAAGACGCTCTTCCTCTCTCCCTCTCTCTCTCGTCAAACACAGTTTAACAGGGCGTTTATCGTTTCTGCATTCGTAACCGAGTAACTCTCTCTCTTTCTCTCTCCCTCTCTGACAGCGAGACAGAGCGAAAGAGAGAGAGAGAGAGAGAGAGAGAGAGAGAGAGGATAGGCATTGGGATGATGTCCTTTCCCGGAGGCTCTCTCACAGAGGGAAGGTCGCTTGCCGCGCGCGGCGCGTAGGGCAATTTTCGCGTAATTCGGTGGGGCGTGATCGTCATAGCAACGTCCTCGTCGGGCTCTCTGCTAGTAGTAGTAGTCACGGGATCCTTGGAAGCTGCTGCCGCTGCTGGTGCTGTTGCTGCTGCAGCTGCCTGTTCAAACATACCTCAAACCTGTACGCGCGCGCGCACACACACGAGCACACAAACGCATATCAGGCTCTCGGCTTTCCACTCGCACGCGTCCCGCGTAGCTGCACGCGTAGATTCACTTCAGCCGTCGATCTTCATTGGGCGTATATATAGGTATATATGGGGAATGGATCAATCGATTGCGTTATATATGGACATACACACACAGGTCTTTCAGTAGCGTTAGCTCGATCACTTTGATTAGTGCCAAACAGTTGCGATATAATGTGTTATATATATATATATACGTCTGCAGCTCGGATATATTCACTGTGTTTGCCCAAAACTTTGTGCCTGTATGTGAATTATTAATTCTGGAACCAGAATCGACGCTTAGCTCTATAATAATTTTATATACGTCACGAGGGTACACGAGCGAGTTGCGAATTTAGTAGGATGTTGGGCACGTTTAGCGCGGGTGTACTTTTACATGCGTGTTTTATCTGGATTATACTAATTTCGGGTGAAGCGTGCAAGCGTAGTTATATCGGTCCCCGTAGGATCAAACCTTTTATGCTCCTGTATATAACCGACGAGTTCGTAATTAATGAGCACGTCCCCGGTTACTTGTATATGCACTGCGCAATATCAATCTATTACAGCGACACGACACATATCCTGTGCCTTAACCCATTAACGACCAAGACCCCGAATTTTCAACATCTTTTTCAAGGCTTTTTTTCAACTAGAAAAAAGGTTTGAAAAAATTTGAAAAAGATCATATCCGACGTATTTTGAGCTGTTCTTTCGAATGGTGAGACTTATTTTTTGATAAAACACTCTTGAAAAAAATATGGCGTGTTTTTCACGGGAAAAAAGGG
>UELV01109564.1:0-18201 GCA_900490015.1 Megastigmus stigmatizans
CTCTCTCTCTCTCTCTCTCTCTCTCTCTCTCTCTCTCTCTCTCTCTCTCTCTCTCTCTCTCTCTCTCGCTTTTGATATCTTGGCGGAATGAAAATGTATTTTATCGACTCATGTTTGCGAATCGTTTTAAGGGTTGATGAATGGATAACGATGTTAATTATGTTTATTACAAATATTGTTTATTCGACAAAATAATAATTTATTATTTGTCAGGTTCGAAATTATTAGTTGGAATTTAAATATTTACAAACTGACTTCAATATTCTGTATATAGTCTTGCTGGAGGTGTGTAGGTATAGGAAACTATTTTACGCTGAACGACATTCTTTTGTAGTTCTATGGTTGCATCAGAGAGTAAAATCGATAAAGTTTTGACACGCCAGAGCGCATGTTACATGAAATCTGTTTTCTTAGTAGAGAAAACTTAAAGCGTTACAATTTTAGCTTTCTTTAAAGTTTTACGTGTATAGTTGTGTAAAAGGGTTTAGTTTAATTGAATTCACTCTTTGTATTCTGCAAAAACGAATGGGACCATAAACCGTCATCTATAAAACTTTCATTATCAGTGCGGATTTATCACTCTTTTTTTTTTTTTTAATAAAAGAATAATACTGTATTTAGAGCATCGTTTATGTAATGCATATAAAAATGGACTAATAATGGATTAATAATAGATTTTGTTCAGTATTAATGTTCAAAATAAAGTTAGAAAATTATTAGAAAATGTAACTGAGAATCCATTTGATGCCATTTCAATTCACAATTAGATTTTTTTTATTATCGTTAATGTGTCGAGCACAGAATTTAATTTGTCGATAATTTTATTTTTAATATAGGAATTTTATTAAGGTTGGAATGACCTTTAAAATTAATTAAAAAGTACAAAGTCGTATTTCAAAATTTGTGAAAACTAGGTCAATGGTGCGTTTTGTATCGCACAGCGATTTGTGAAAATTGTATTAAAATTGGTTTAATGGACTCTGCTCTATTATATAAAAATCAATTAATTGTGATATCATAACATTTGATAGTAAATTGATTTGATAGTAAGTAAGATAGCAACAAGAATTGATAGTAAATTTTTCGTTTATCAAATAATAGAGAACAAAACGTTAAATCTAACTATGAATAAAGATATAAAAATGTAGGGTGAATCAAAAAAACAAATCTTGAGATGATTTTACTTATTCACAATTTGTGTCACAGGCCAACAAGGTCAGCAGGGGGAGCAGGAGCTGGCGACGAAAATGCTACAGATCCAGAGCAAAAGATTCTACTTGGACGTCAAGCAGAACAAACGCGGAAGGTTTATCAAAGTCGCTGAGGTATTGTATCGTATTATTAGCTCATACATAGTATTTCATCTTTAAATTTACAGAGATTTGAGAACAGAACATGTGCTCGTGTTTCAGATCGGCGCTGATGGAAGAAGAAGCCAAATTTTTCTGGCACTCAGTACCGCGTCAGAGTTCCGGGATCACCTTTCGACATTTAGCGATTACTATGCTTCCTTAGGTAAATTTCACTAAAGGCATATATAAGATAAATAGCTTCTTTGAAGTTTCTGGGATGAAAATTTTAGTATGCAAGAATGAATATATTGGCGTTTTCATTTTCAAACATTACTCGTTATTTTGAACGGCTATTTTCGTCTGTTTGTAATGCTCTACTTTGACTGAATATGCGGCTATTATTTTAAGCAAACTTTTATTTCAATTCGAAACAAAAATAAAATTTGGGGGACAGTCTTTTCAATTTTTGGAATTTCATTTTCAATTTTGTAATGGGCAACTGAATATCGTGTTGAAATAATAACAACAGCCTGTAGACCGTATTTTGATGGAATCGAAAATTAATTTTACGACTTGTTCATGATAGTTTTCTTTTTATTATTAATGGGATTTTCTATGATTTTTTTCCAATTATTACCATCCTGAAACTTTAGTATCTGACAAAATTTGTATATCATTTATATCATGGATTAAAAGTTTCAGTATGCTAATATATAAAGTATTGTGCATAAAGTTATGAACAAAATAAAGAAATTGGAAAATTAAATACTAAGTAGAACTAAATAGATTCATCGCATGCAATAATGTAATAAAATACAGTTAGAAAATATAAATATATATTTGATATATATTGCAGTAAAAAAATGCTTAACTCTGTTAAGACATATGTACAAGAATTTTCTTTCAAGTTAACAGTCGCTATTATTGCAGAAATATTTTAACCGTATTCGCCGATTTTTATTTCTTTGCAATAATTTTTACACGTTCTGTTTACAAAGTGGCTGCCAGGCATAACGCCTAACTATAGTTTCATTTAAATAAAAGCCCTTGCTACAACAAATAAATTAATTTCTCCTATCTTTTTTCAGGACCTCCGAATCCGGAGAATGTACCCGATGACGGTAAACTCAAGTCGGAAATGATGGTGAAGGACAACAGGCGATACTACCTGGACCTAAAGGAAAACTCGCGCGGTCGTTTCCTGCGGGTGAGTCACCCTGTATGTACCGACCAGCAAATCAATCATGTTTTTACTTTATTCGCACTTTTTTCTGACAACTTACAAAAACAATTTACTTCTTAACCATAAAGTCTAAAATTAACTAATTGCATGAACTTAAAGTACGTTAAAAACCAGCACGATCGTGTGCAGTTCAACGTGCACACACCTATATACATATATATATATATATTTTCTCTTCCCACTTGTGCGACGTACGGAGCTTCGTCGATTGAATGGCGCGCGCGCGCATTTTTTTGCAGGTGTCGCAGACGATAACGCGTGGCGGCCCGAGGACGCAGATAGCGATACCTGCCCAGGGCATGATCGAATTCCGCGACGCACTGACGGACCTGCTCGAGGAATTCGGCACAGATGACGGGGGCTTTAAGGGCGATCTGCCTGACGGACGCTACATGCGTGTCGACAATAAAAATTTCTATTTCGACATCGGTCAAAACAACCGTGGCATCTACATGAGAATCTCCGAGGTTAGTATGCGAATTATTGTTTTTCTTAGAATTTAGTATGAAGGGGACGTTAACGCGAAAATTTATTGGTTTCAAAGATGTGCTTTTTCTTGAACATCTTGTTAGTAGCGAATAATAGATAAATTTGTAACCAATTAAATTCGTCTAGACTTTTATCTTAAACATTTATTCTAGCTGTCGTATCTTTGCACTAGAGGTTTTTGACAATTCTGATGAAATTTTTATTTTGATTTATTTATTCGTAATCTTGAAGAATTATTTCTATTATAAAATTTAAAATTTTTTAACAAAATTGTATATATTACGGTTATTTTAAATCCTAGTGGATTCATCACAGAGTATAAAGTTACCAGAGCATTGCTATAGGATTTTAAAAAAATTTATGTTTAAAAAAGTTAATAAAAAATTATAGATAAAAGTATTAAATAAGAAAATATATAAAACAAATATAAATGGACAACTCTGCATATGGTTGGGTTATGTTAAATTCACTCAAATTGCTGCTACTACTGCAGTATTTTACATGAATTATAGGTTACAATGCTCTGGTTCAATACTTTTATCTCAATTCCATGTTATAGGCAGCTTTCATCTTTTTATTCACAATAATTTCTTGGAACGAGAGAGCAGGGAAATAACTGCAGTTAACTCAAAAATTTGAAAAATGATTCACAAAAGTTAAACATTTCTTTAAAATATAATTTATATTTTGTCTTTTTTAAAATAGATAAAATGGCAATTATCATATAACTCTTTTCAAATCGTTATCCTTTATTTATGTAAGTTTGCTATAATCTACAATTTATACTTATGAAATAAAAAATGTGTATGTCGTAGAATTCGGCACTTAAAGATAAAGATATAAGCATTTTACATATTGATTAAAATTTGTGCGTATTTTAGTTAATCTTTACCATATCTTTTACAATATCTTTTACTAATGCAATAACGAATGTTCTCCGACAGGTCAAAACCAACTTCAGGACAGCCATAACCGTGCCGGAGAAGTCCTGGGCGAAGTTCCGCGACGTGTTCGCCGACTACTGCGAAAAAATGAAGGAGGGTGGCAGCGGCCTCGCTGGCGGCATGAGCACTGGGATGGGCGGCATCAGTGGAATCGGCGGCTCATCGGGTGGTCCGAGCAACGTCCTCGGCAACGACAACAAAGGCCAGGGGGTGGCGCAGGTATCGTCGCCGTCCGGCGCTTCACAGCAGCAGCAGCCTAATCCCAATCCGAACCTAGACTCTCCTCTGATCAAGTGAAAAAGGCTTTAACTTAACTCGAACTTTGGAAATTTACACCTGTAACTCGTTCATTCGAATCGTTATGCGTACCTAAAAGAGCGTACTAAAAAAAACAAATAAGTAAGAAAGAAAATAACTAAATGAAGCGTCTGTCAGAGAATCATCGAGAGTCGAAAGACAACATCCATCATCGTCTTCTTCTTCTTCTACTCCTCCGTCGTCGTGGCCGTGATCTTTCTGCAAAGCAGAAGCGCCAAGAGCTGCTAAGTGTGTGCACGATAAAAAAAAGATATCTAATTTCCTGCTGCCCCTTAACAAAAAAAAAAATGGCCGTTCGAGCACCTTTGAAAGGACTCGGGCGATCTGGTGATTTCTCGTCTTGAGTGCGTATGCGCAATGCGTGCTTCGACACGTGTATGTACATGCGTATGCTATATATATGTGTGTGTATATATTATTAAAATGACGACGATGCGAGTTGGGAGAAAATTTTCTTTTCATCGATGAAAAAATATTGCAGATCTTTTGAGGATGCATCCGTGCGATTTAAAAAAAAAAGAAAGAAAATGAAATCCTAGACGGATATGAGTTGCCATCGATTAACGTTATAAGCCCTACCGTTCATTTCCTGATTGTTCGCCGGGTTTGATAAAAGAAAAACAACTGAAAAGCATACGTACATACATTATACAATTTAGCTTTCGTTTAGATTCGGTTCTTTAATGACTCGATAGCCGAGCACATTTTAATTACACTTTTGACTTTTGTCACTCTTTCGCTCTTCAATGCATTTCGTCCAATCAAAAGATTCCTTAAATGGGAAATGGACTGTAGTGAAGGTTACGTTACAATTGAATTTGATCGTTTAGATTTTATGGATAAATAGTTGTTATTATAACGATCGCATCGCCCTGGAACAGAGCCGAGCATCGACCCTTCCAGCTTCGCTCTTTGCTCTTTGATAAACTGACTCGCAAACAAGAGTTGCTATATTAAAGCTCCTCGACGTGAGAAGTAAAGGAAAAAAAAGGAATAAATTAATATTAATTAATTGTTTTTATTATAAGGGAAAAAAAATTATATTGTAAAATGACGAGCCTTTGAGGCTTTTTATGAAATACGCCCACAAGCTTTTGGATGTGGGCGTCCTTGGTTTTTTGACGGGTGGCTGCTGACAAAAGGGTGGCTCTCGTCCCTTTCCTAAGCGACTGTTGATCGGTCCTGTACACTGTGACACCGTACATTCGTTTGCAAAACTGAAGAAAACGACGTCTCTATTAAATAATAATAATGAAGTAATATATAAACATAGGGAGAAAAATGAAGAGATGCTAGACCCATACGAATCTATATGATATTTACATTATATAACGTTAATTATGTTGCGCCCCGTTGAACACTGCAGGCAGAAAAAAAACACGTACACACACGTACATATACTGTATATATACAATCTTATATATTGTCTATGTATATCGTGTGTAAATACATTGACATGATAAAAACAATGATAAAAATCAATACTTATAAAAGATAAAAACACACTCACAAAATACATGATAAACGATATATACTTGACACTCATATACACACATACACGCACACACACATCATGCTACACTGTATACACATTTACACACAAGTGAACATAATACGGATGTTGCGTACCTAATTTACGTTACGTTTTGAGGTCGACGCGGCCGACTTCTAACACAATTGCATATTAGGTATGTATTATACGAAAGCATATTAGGTATTTATATAGAATCTATATAACTGTATAATTGTAACGAAATGCCAATGTCTGGCGGGACCCAGAAGAATTGGCATTCCAAATTTGACGTGGCACACACTACTGTACTGCGCGAATGAGGAACAAAAGAGCGAGCTAACAAATATTGAAAAAAAAAAGATTTATTTAATAGTTTTATCTTTGTCATAATCGATTTGGTTAAAAAATTTTGTTTCCATGGTTATTTAGACTAGTGGGCGAGATGGAAGGTTATATACGCAAAGGCAGCGAGAGAGTATAGAGCGCGAAAAAAAAGCAAAAGAAAAATTGGTAAGCGCTTCTTCTGGGTCCCTTCTTTCGGACGCAGGAAGATAGATGACAGGATGAAGGAAATGCTTCAAAGACCTTTTCAAATGATACGCGACAGAGAGATAACGTGCAGGAAGAAATAAAAATATGATAAATGAATAAAAAAAAAAGCGAAATAAAACAAAAAAGAAAACTACAGAGGTGTATAAGAGAGCTGGTTGTTAGAAATAGTTTGGTGTTTCGTTTGCTGTTTTACATCGTTGCATAACGGTTGATGGTCGGCCGTTGCTGATAAACTGCGATTTTACGTCTAGAAAGTGAAAAAAAAACTGAGTGAACAAAAGCTTGTTTCACACATTTAGTCGACCTATGCTCGTGATTGACAATGGGATAATCATTGCTGTTATCGCGGTCACTGCTAAAATAAAATGAAAAAATATTCACACCTCCGGCGATGTTCTCGCGCAGTTGCGATTGAAATTTTCGAGTTTGAACAACACGGACTCGTAAACAAAAAAAAACCTTTATAAGTCGAAACTAATTGCGAGTAATAGTCAAATTAACAAGAGCTGATTTTTAAATAAAAACTACAGAAAAAGTAAATATTTGTTTATCCATTTATTATTTAACATACGAATGAAAATTTCTATCGTTCTTGTACGAGAGTCGCCTTGATGCTGCGATTATTAAGATTATATTAATTACGGTTATATTGTCATTAATTATTAATATTATTGCGATTATTATTATTATTATTGCTATTATTATTATTGCTATTATTATTATTGCTATTATTATTATTATTATTATCGTTATTACCAGTACATTACCAGTTGTGACCTATTCGAATATCGCAGCGAAGCTTTGATAGCGGTTGACGATATTTTCGAACAGTGTCAAAGACGATGGGCTTTCTCTCACCAAGTAATGAATGAAACATCCATTTTCTAGCTTTCCTCCTCCGCCCCCCCCCCTCCTACCCCCGATTTTTACCTTTTTACTACTTGATTTATTTCTCTATTTTTTGGGTGATGAAAGTAAAGTGTTTTTTCTTTTATTTACAAAACAAGCTGTTCTTCTTTATTTTTGTCACTTTCAGAAAAAAAAAACAATATTCAAACACACAAATCTTATATTATGACTAAATGATAAGTGAACGAAACGAAAAAAAGAAGCTGAGTACAGCGTAATCTTTTCGAATCAAGCCAATAATATCGCTGATACGAACACACTGGACGTCTACGAATTATATCCAGTGGTGAACGAAAAGAAAATAAATAAATATATAAAAAGACAGATAAAAAAAGAATGCGATATCTGCCATATGAGTGTGCGTGCGTGTGCGCGTGTCTCTTTTTTCTGTGTATATGCGTGGGGCGTCTCTCCCGCGACTGTGTGCCGGAGTGTACATTATTTCATCCCCTTTCGATAAAAATAAATGAAAAAAAAACCCCCGAGGCTGCTTGAATGTCGCGTTCCGAAACAAACGAGGTTACAAATGCGAGAAAGGCTTCTTTTTAACTTTGACTTCGTAGGAGGAAATTAATCGAGGAAAATGAGTAAAAAAAATATCAAAAGGAAAGAATAAGAAAAAAACATGATAAGTTTACTGTTTACCTACAAATGTTTGCATTTATCTTCCGTCTTTTTCCGAATTTCGTAATCTCGTTCCATTTGCGGCGTGTGTCGGAGATGCTGGTGTTGGGCGTTCAACGGTTTTCAATAAATGATCTTTAAACGTTAATCACTTTCGAGAAATATCGATATCAGCATAATATTTATTGTTATATGATTATCGAATCACTTTTATCGATAAGAGAAAGCAGAAAAAAAACTGAGCATAAGGTAGCAGAAGCAAAAAAAAACAAGAATTATAAAGAATAAAGAAATATAAATAAAAAAAAACAAGTAATGAATAAACAAAAAATTCAAGTCTTTCGAAGGTTGAAAGCTCGCAAATAGCGATTATTTCTTCGGATAGACTTTTCGCCATAGTTCGTAATATTTTAAACTATCAATGACAGATGCGAGAAATGATTAAATGAAAAGAAAAAGAAAAAAAAACAAGTGGGCGAGAGACCGCTTAGCTCTGCGTTTCTGAATTCTATGTATGATACGACAATATTAAAAAACAAACAAACAAACAAACAAAACGTGAATTGTTTTTATCTATTGGGAACAGGCCTCGCACTTGAATTGTTTGACTTGGCTTCATTGGTCACTATAATTGTAATTCG
This sequence comes from Megastigmus stigmatizans, assembly GCA_900490015.1. Classification (NCBI taxonomy): domain Eukaryota; kingdom Metazoa; phylum Arthropoda; class Insecta; order Hymenoptera; family Megastigmidae; genus Megastigmus; species Megastigmus stigmatizans. Next base: position 8,526 of record UELV01109564.1, read on the forward strand.
GAATAAAACTGAGAAATCACACGTATATATTTGTCAGGTGAATACAGCACCTTTCTTTGACTCTTCCATTTATCATCCGAGACGCTATTAATTGTGTACAAATCAAACGAGATGTAATGCGAAACAGCGAGTGGCACTTTTATTCGAGACAAAGCGATTTTGTTCTTAAAATATTGACGAACACAGAGAAAAAGGTGCTTGAGATTGAATATTTCGTTGGACAGTTTTTAAATTCGTTCTCGAATTTGATTTTTATAGTCGACTTATTTTTAAGATAATATAAGTCGACCAGGGGAGAAACGGACGAAATGTGATCTTTCGCCCATTCGATTAAAAAATCATAGATAGATACAGCAAAATGCCATTTATATATAAAAGAAAACTTAAAAAACAAAATCGAATATATATATGAATATAAATATGAATATGAATATATATGCACACGCATACGTGTATGCGTGAGCATGGGTGTATGTGTGTGTGGATATATTAGATGAAACGTTCATCGGGAATTGTAAAACGAGAAGCCGCTAAATTCTGAAAATAAATAAGAGAGTGAGGATGAGTGAGTGTATAACAAAAGGAAAACAAAAAAATTAACTAGATACCGACCACCCGAAGTTTAATTAAGCAATTGATGCTCGCTCGTTAGTAGAGATCAAAAATGATTATAAAAAAGAAATATGAAAAAACAAGGAAACACGAAAAGCAAAGTAGTATATGGCTCACGTTTGAAAAACAAAAAAAATCATCGCCTCGATGTTAAGTGTAACACGTTTTACAAGGTAACAGAGCATTTCATTTTATAACATTTCTACTGTCTCTACTTTCACCCAGCTTTTTTCTGTTCATTTTACATAGCCATACATATATGTAGTGAGTCGCTTGAGTCCTTTTGTTCATGTCATATCCCTTTATGATAGATCAATTTTCATTGTTGCATATCACGTCCAAATGTCCCGTTACGTTTAATTTGTCAATTTCTTATTGTTTTCTTAAGATGACATTATAAGGTATTACTTGAAAAGTACAATTCCTCTCTTTTATAGTTTTATTTATCAAAGATTTATTTTGCTTCAGAGGCATTCATTTTAGTCGTCTTTTAGAATAGGTCATATTTTCATCAAATGCTAATATAACGATGATGCATTTCGCTATTGTAGGTTGTGCGAACTTCCAAGTTTCTTTTTTCAAGTTAATGTATACGATATTTTTCGTGTTTCTTTAAGATAAATCGCTCGTAAGAAGTCACCGATTTAACTCTCGGATAATTTATTATTCATTTGTTTAAGGTTCCTTTTAACTATTTTAGTCATAAAACGGTAGAGAATGTAGAATTTTTAATAACTATTTTAATTTAAAATGGTTTAATAAAGATTAAATTTATCAATTTTTAAAATTTCCCATCAATGATAATTTGGAATGGGATTATTGGTTTTGCTTTTCATTTTTGATAAATTTTTGTTTATTTTTAAGACACTATTTTTATCGAAATACCTATATAAAGCGACATTGGAAATGCTCACTGATGCCCATTGGATTCAACAGGTTCGAAAAGAGAAAAGCGCCCGCGCCGCAGCTACGTCCAAGAAACTGAAGAAGCGACGGAAAAACAATTCCGGGCATCCTCGTGAATCGAAATCCTTCTCCTTATCCTCACCTTCCGAAGTTCTGTCAACACTCAAGATATCCACTTGTGCCTCCGATATGAACATTTCCGGTGGTGCCGCTGCTAATTTCGAGATGCGAATAGTAGCGCAGGTCTCGATATGATCAAAGTTTAGAGTTTGAGTAGGTTCGTAAAAGCGATTTCAATCGAATTATTCATGATTATTTTTACGAGTTACGAAAAAGATATGTATTCTTTAATACATTATGCACATAATTTCATCACGTTACTCTTCCATATTAAATCTCAATAAAACTATTTAATTCACACGAAGTCAACATTTTTTAGTAGCGATGATGTCATGATTATTTATAATAAAATATAGCTTCTCACGTCAATTTTATATATTAAAGAAATAAAAAAAACAATTTTATGTATAATAATTTATGTATATTTCGGTAGTTTACATTCAAAAGCATATATTGTATAAATTCCATTCAAACCTGCTGCTTACATACATTTTTATAAGATAGACATTTTATGAAACTACATAATTCTGTTTTTAAACATTTTACATATAAAAAATGTTTTTTTATTTAAATATAAATAATGTATGTACAATTTTTTATGTACAAAATGTAAATTAGAGACAAGATTAGATTTGTCAATATTCAGTACTATTAACTATCTATACACATATGTTTTAATTTCATTAGCTTTCGTCATTACTTTGAGCATCTGACGATTGAGTGAATTCTTGAATATATTCGGAAAATTCTAAATACTCTGGTAACCATTCTGGAAAATGAGATACCAGGATTGATGCGTCATTGTAATCTTTTAAATATAATTGTTTTAATGATTGCACTGTATGATTTTTGGAGTAAACTGTATGATAACTCCGTTTGATTCTTAAAAGTATAACACAGAATTGTAAATTAGTAGGATAAAGTTCCAACACGTCTTTGTTATGCTTGCTACAATTTGTACTTATTTTTTCTAACACAAGTTGTATAAAATTTTGAGCGGTTTCAGCATATTTAGTCATAACAAATAACTCTTTCAACTGATTGGCAACCAATTTAAATAACATTGGACTATCTACAGTTTTTTCAAAAAGCAAATCCATCTTATTTAATAGTGTTTGTTTATTTTGATCAGAACAATACTCAATAAAGCAATCTGCCAAAGGTTTTTCAATAAAGATTGACTTAAGACTCACATATATTTTTTCTATAAAACATGACTGTAATTTCAGATCATTGCTTTTACTAATAACAGATTGTAGAAATTTATCACTTTTTTCATTTTGGTCTAAGCAAATAATTCTTTCGATAACTCTTATAAAATATTTCATTGATGATCTATTTTTTACTATTGAATTTAACAATATCTCAGCCACTTTAATTAAGTCATTAACATTATCACAGCTGCTTATTATGTCTTCTGTTAAATATTTTTTTAAAACGCACATTAAAAAATTATTTGATTTTTGAGAGTCCTTAAAAGTTGAAAGATTTTCAATGTCCGCTTTTAGTCGACTCCAATCTCTTAAAGTATCCTAAAAATAATTAAACTAATAAATTTGTGTCTTTAAATATTAGATTTAAGAAACTAAATAATAAATTATTTCTATTTAAATATTACACTTACAATAATATGAAGTCTGACCGAATATCGCTGATAAGCTTCTCGAGACACCTTATACATCAGTAATCTTGTTAATGATTTGGACAATCTATCAATTAAAATCTCTTGTGTAACTGGAAACTCGTATTCAAATTCACTTTCGACTGCAGATTCATTTTCTAATTCATCAGTAGAAGCACTGATGATATATTTTAAAATCTTTGCATCAATTGTATCCATCTTTCTGGTTAGTGTAATCGCACAATTAATTTCAGTTGAAATTTGAATTACATTAATTAAATACTGGCATAAGCTTATTCATTTTGGTATTAACGAGCAACTCATTTAATAACAAAAAAGACATTTTGACTCGACTGTTTATGTTTATAAATATACCGGCAACACCGCAGGTTAGAACTCTGCTAGTAGTAGCAACGAATATATAGACGTCGTTGGTTAATAGTAAATAACAGATGAGCTAACTTTAAACCTTGTGTTACTAATGTTACTATTCTTACTATATACATCTACATATTAACCATAAACATAATATTTTACTTCTTAAATACAATAAACCGGCTACTTGTACCGGCCCAGTAGAAGGCGCATTTTCACAGTACTGCAACTGCCGCACAGCGGTCGTAGACTGTAAAATTATTATAGATACAAAGCACTATACATTTATTTACCTTTCATTTACATTTTAATTCGCTATTTATAACAAAATAAAATATAGAACGTATAGTCACTATTACTTTTTCCTGATAAGAATTGCACACCGGTTTCTATAAACTTTGCAGTATTAGAAAAATGAATCAAAAAGCATAAGTACTTATGAGCCCTCTGTATCGCTTGTGCAGTGTGTTTAATTTTTAGACATTATCCTCATGCCTCGAGTTCCAACCCCATACCGATGGAAGCGCTACTTGCGGTCCTTCCCATTTCCGCGAATATAGCGAGTACTGTACTGTACATTACCTACTGAACATATTTACGACACCATGGCCTCCGGACTGATGTATTAATTTATGATTTTAATTAACCTTTAGAGTGCCGAGATTTGAGAAATTTCAAAAGCCCCGTTATTCTATGAAAAAGTGAGTTTGGGCCATGCACAAAAGACTAAACTAAGGCCAAGTCTTTGGCAGATCGGGGCATGACGCCTCCAGGCGTCATCTCGGCCCGGTACGGTAATGTGCATGGTAATTTTTTTTCTTTTTCATAAAAAACGTTTAGAAGATGTCCCAAGCCTCAAAAATGTTTCCCTAGGGGTTTTTGGGGTTGCTGAATACGATTCTGCAATCAAACTTTCAAAATTCAAAATGGCGGATCCAATATGGCCGCCTTTTTAAACGATAGTGTTTCAAATAATCTTTCAAAAATTATGAAGGACGGAAAATTTCGCCGATTTTCAATCCGCGCCGCGGTTTCTGAGATATTCAGGTGGAAAGTTTTCAAAAAAAGCACCCGGTATAGTATACGCCATATTACTTCCGCCATTTTGAATTTTCATTTTGATGACAGAATCGAGTTCAAAGACCTAAATAACTCTCAAAGACCCACTTAGGTGTGCTTAATTAATGAGAAAACATATGACGCCCACAGGCGTCATCCCGGCCCTCTAAAGGTTAAAAAGGTTTTGAAAATAAAAGGGGCTCCGCTAAGCAAATCATAGTTAATTGCCTTTATAGATCACAATTAAAAAATAATAAAATAATGATCACCAGCAATATTTTTTTAAGAAAACTTGATTCATAAAAAAAATTATTCATTTAATAGTAAAATTTCAATTTCAATTTCAACAAAAATTATTTTTCTATCTTTTATCTTTTAGAATGCATAAATTATTAAAAACATGCTAAATTCCCTTTTATAACAGATAATTGGCTATTTTTATTGTAGTTCTATCGATTATTAAAATAAAAAATTCAATGGATCCTACAGGGCCCCGATAGATACGGCCTGGGTCGTAGGGTCACGTGATATACTTTCTTTTATTACTGCTTTAAACTCAAGAGGATAATTTAAATTTTTTGTATTTTAATAAATGAAAATTTATTGTTTCACACCTTTTTAGTAAATAATTAATTCAAATGAAACGTAATGAATATTTAAAACTAATATTTAATAAAAAAACAATCATTAAGGAGGTTCATAGGTTACAGCTAAATGCAGAAATCCTAATAAAAGTTGGATATTACGATTCTTTAGAGAATCAAAAATATTCTGAATTTTTTTAATATTTTTTGTCGACGTCTGCAAGATACAGTGCTCTTAATATTGAGTTTTGTACTACCTTGTACGTAGAGCTCTTATGGAAAGCTTTATTTTTGGGCTGTATTTTGTTTAAAAATATGTAGGAAAAAAGCGCAGAGATGTGGAAAAATAAACGTACGTTTCAATAGAGAATGATTTAAAAAGCTAAATGAAACATATGAGTATGGCGACCGCGCGAGGGGGAGAGCGGAGAGTTGGACCTATTCTCCTCCAAGCAGTGAAAAAGTCCACTGGATACTTTCGACTGTCGGCCAATCAGCGCTGCGATCAGAACCAGCTTAACCGTATATAACAGTCGCAGACTCGCCGGAACGCCGGATCCTCAGTCTACGTGTGAGCATCGTGGAGCGAGCACGTACCCGCTATCCAAAACTGCAGATAACTCTCATCTGAATTAGTGTATATTCATCATTATATTAACACAGAGTAATATTAATATATTAAAGCCTGTGTTAAGTTTTTGGAAAGTAATCGTCATTGGTGGTGAGAATTAAAACTAAAACTAAAAAAATGGAGAGAAGCGCAAGAGTGCAGAAAGACAAAGAAGTTCCAGATCAATTAGAATTGGAAGAAAGAAGTAAAAAAAAATGAGAGATTCGAAGTTGGATAAGGAAAAATAAAGTAACATATCGCTCGTATAGGGAGCATAAGTTGAAAGAGCAGCAAGAACTAAAGGAAACGGAATAGAAATTGGGCCACGCTCAAACAAAAATTTAAGGATCCAATAAAGCAGAGATAATCATGGATAGCGGGAAAGCAGTCACCCTCGAGCAATTTTGAGGGGAGGAAAATTGGACCAACTGGCAAGAGTGACTAGAGCATATTTTATTGCCGACAAGGTCCAATCAGAGAAATATGTGACAGTTTTTCTCACACTTATCGGGAATATAACTGTATATTCACTGCTGAGAAACTTAAGGAGCTGTTAAGTATTATGCCAGATCTGCTGGCGACCAGTTGACCTTGCTTCTGTACAACCAACTCACTATGAAAATAACAGAGCGGCATATATTTAAAGTATGTCAAAGAGGATGGAGAAAGTGCAAACGTAAAAAAATTGATTCTCAATTGCGCTTTTGGAGCAGATCTAAATAAAAACCCAAGGAATCAGATTATCTGGGGAATCAGGACTGAAAGCATTAAGATGAGTCTTCTAGGAGATAAACTCTTTTCAATTGGAAATGGAGTTTGACTATCGAAGCAGCATCCAAAGACGTGGCAGGCATGATCTCGTCTGCATCAGCTACAAACATCCCGGCGAACTTCGAAGGAAATAAGAGGTCGGCTAATTTCAAGAACTACAAGCATCCCAACGCAAATGTAAAAAAGAGCGTCTTTTCGAAATCCTGCTTCTTTTGCGGCGTACCAAGTCATCTCACACCGGTTTGTAGGTAAAAAGAATACAATTGCAATTTTCGTAATGAAAAGGTCATTGATCACACTGAAAAAAAAATTTAATTGATTCAATTACATGAATTTAATTAAAAATGAAATTAATTGATTGAATTATAGTTTTATTAAATCAATAACATGTCTAATTATTTCAAAAGAATATTTAATTGAATTCTCATTAAGAAAGTAAATAATTGATTCAATTATTGAATTAATTGAGTTAATTTCACCTATTATTGAGTCAATTTTGAATTAATAAAAAGAAATATGCCATATTATTAAATCAATGAAATCAATTTAATTAGAAACAAATTTTTTTCACATTGAATTGGTTTAATAAAGCTCTTTTATGGGCCAGTGAATCCAATTAAATATTTAATTATTTTCATGAAATATTTTATGGGTTTGATGAAATTCTACGTCTAGTTTAAAAATATATTCAATAGAATCTATTAAATATGAACTAATTGCATTAATTAAATATGTAATTGCTATATTATGATTAAATATTTAATTAAAACAATTAAATTTTTTTCTCAGTGCACGTGCGTGTAAAAATTAGAAGCAAATTAACAATAAAGCGTAAATTCTTTTAATAAATATAAGACATCCGAGCAATTTAGCTTTGTAGAAAAATTCGAGTCACAAAGCGAGATTCCTTGGCTCCACTGCACGGAAAATGGCGTAGAAAGCGAGGCGAGAACTCTGTGTTCTGCCCCACTTTTCTTCCTGCTCGGCAGCACTGACTTTTCGAATGCGCTTATACAAGCGTGAACAGCATATTCCAGTGCCGAGCAGCAAGGAAAAAGGCCTAGCGCTATACACCATGCTGAGTATTCATTACACCAATTGCGCAAAAAATTAAAAAAGACTACCTTGCTAAAGATATCAATTTTTCATCATTAAATTTCATTGAGTATCTTGTAAATGCAATTGATTGTAATTAATTTAAACAAATTGAAAATGAACAGTGATGAAATTTTATAAAATTTAATTAACGGTTTTTAACAGGGTAATAGAGTTTTTCGTAGCTATACGAGCGATGTAATCGTTTCTCACGGATATTTAGACGTCGAAGTACGGTACGGAGATTGTACAAAATCGTTACTAATAAATTGCAAGTAACGATGCATATTGTCACGTACGCGACTTGGCTGCTGCGTTCCCACGCGCTTTAACAACCCTATCCAATTCTGCTTCCACGCTTGCATTTTTATAAATTGCACTGCATAAATAAATTGCATCGTTATTAACAATTTCAAAGCCAATTCGCTACCGGATTTAAAGTTTTCAAGAATAAGTTAAGTTATAGGACGTATAAAAAAAAATTGTACAATTTATTTGAAAGATAAGACTACCAATTTTGGGTATCTTAATTACAATGCGGGGAAGAGTGGGAGCTGAATTGGGTAGTCTTGCCAAAGCGAACAATCGATTTCAATGGATAGTTTAGAGTAGTTTTGATTGGACAAATGCAGAATCGGCATAAGTCCAAGATAAAGTTCTTATATAGAATACGTATTGGACACGACGGGTATTCTCACATCAAACGAAAAGGACGTAAAGCTGTAAAAAGTAGTCCAAAACGGACGTGTATACCGCAGTATGTTAAATTATTATTCGAAATTTATTGAACAAGTGCGATAAATAATAGACGTGGTCGCGTGGTTGTGACGATGGTTTTGAAAACACCAAAGGTACCTTGACATCTTATACGATTCTACCTTTATACCTTTATACTTCACCTGTAAAAATTATATGCGACGCATCTCCCGTATTATCGCACATCCTTTACAGTTAATTTTCGGAGTAAAGGAAAGTAGTGGAATAGGAGGAATTCTGGGGCAAAATGAGGTAAAAAAATAAATATATCTTATAATATATAATTTAATAGTTTAATATTATTTACAATATTTATTATTTATTATTTATAATGATTTTATTATTTACAATATAGTTTCTGTATACATGCATACGTACATACGCAAGATACGAAATCGCCACTGATTCCCAATATTATTTATAACATTTTAACTTTCTCTTATTCCCGTCTCCAAATCTTAAACCAAATTTTAAACAGATCAGGAAATATAAACTTTATTTGTAAACTCATTTACTGTAACATTAAATGAAATTAAATACACACTTGTAGTTCACTTTCCAGATTTAGCGACTTATACGTGAACCTTTTTCTATGATAGGTCCAAACTGACCACTGGTCTCCTTTAAAACAAGAAAAAGTGGTCACAGTATAGTTGTCCTGTAGCTGATATAAACGACTGTTTGGTATAACTGTATATAGCAGATGATATTGACCGCATTTGATTGAGTCGATCACCTCGCGGATCGCTCCTATCGTCGACCGTCCTTTCCTAAATCCGTACTGTCTGTCATTCAGACCGCCAGCGTTTTGTACAGCCTGCTGAATTCGGGCTCTAAGCAGCAGTTCGAAGAGCTTGCCCAGTGTATTGAGCAGGCTCAACGGCCTATAGGATGACGGCGAGTTGGGATCGCCACCCTTTTTTTTTTTCAATGAGGATCAGTCGCGCCGTCTTCCACTCTTTGCTGAAGACTCCCTCCACCAGGCACATGTTGTACAGGTTGAGGAGTGTCTCCGGGCGTCGTTTCCCGACTATCCCGAGGATCTCCGCTGGGACGCCGTCAGGACCTGGCGCCTTCCCACTAGCGAGTTGAGCAACAGCCAGGCTGAGCTCGCCCGCTGTGAACTCCGGCACCTCGTCGTGGTCGACCTCATCTCCCGCCCACTCC
>UELV01109575.1:0-21236 GCA_900490015.1 Megastigmus stigmatizans
GAGAGAGAGAGAGAGAGAGAGAGAGAGAGAGAGAGAGAGAGAGAGAGAGAGAGGGAGAGAGAGCGAGGAGAGAAACGACGGAATTCTGGGATTCGAAGGCGTGGATAAAGAAATTGGTCACGGCTCTCTCTCTCTCTCTCTCTACTCCGCGGGTGAGAATAACGCGTGTCCGTGTATGTATACGTGCAGGTATATACACAAACCAAAGACTTAATAAATACGTTTTCGCGTCAGAGCGAGAGAGAGAGAGAGAGACCATTCGAATGGGGGGACTTTCGCGGAGACTCGATTATATGTAGACGTGGATACGAGCGAGACGAATTCTGTTATACCTATACGGTGCCTAAACATCTGATCACTCGGCGTTAGGCGAAAGAAAGAGAGAGAGAGAGAGAAATTCTCGATGTATACGAGAAAGAGAAAGAGAGTCGAGAGGGTGCGAGAAAAGGAAAGCGCACACACAATATGTGGGAAGAGTTGATGCATATAAGCCGCTTCGACACAGACGATTTTCTATGTGTGTCCCGGAGTCTGGGACCGCTGCATGCCTACGTTGTGTACTAAAAGCAGGAGACTGCAGCGCGCAGGACTGCACGAGAGAACTAAAAAGCTATTCATGCGCAATTTCCTTTTTTTTTCTTCTTCGTCTTCCTCTGTGTAACTTTGCTCTCGCTCGGCACTGCGCGCGTTATATGCCGCTGGGTGTGCGCTTCGCGTATAGTCTTGGGAGAGAAAGAGAGAGAGAGAGAGAGAGAGAGAGAGAGAGAGAGAGAGAGAGAGAGAGAGATTCGGAATTTGCGAAATTCTTGCGTCGTCGTCGTCGCTCCTCTTTCTCTCCCGCGAGCGCTGCTTGTTGCACTAGACCTGCGGAGCTTCGCCGTAAGCCCTTAATACCATAATCCAGGAATACCACTGGACGTTTTCTTTGCTTCTACCGGCCTTCGGATTTTACCTCGTTTTAGAATTTACTCTTTTTGCGTTGTTCTCCCCCACCCTTTATTTTGTTTTTGTAAATACAATAATAGTTAATTTTTTGAATTTGGAAAATCCTCGCTAATGATTATGAAGTCTTTTTTATGCATTTTTTAAGATACAACATTTAGATAAATTGATGAGTATGACACAAGTAACATAACTTTAGAAAAGAGAAGATGTTTGGAATATATATTATTTGTCAAAGTAGAAAAAAAACACTCCATCATTTACAAAAAAGAAAGCATAATACACACAGCCTAAAGAAAACCATAAGCAATCACGCACACAAAGCTCACCGTAAAAGAAAATCACTCTCGAGTGGTCCCCGTTGACTGATCATTGCTCGCGGCATCCATACACACACACACACAGAGCGTCACGTTCTCGCACGGTGTATTTGTCAACATCCCTCTTCTGCTCGTGTGTGTGATGCTGTGCAGCGCCGTCGAGCCGTCAAAATTTATGTAACAATACGGGCGAGGACAGGAAACTTAATGTTTTCATTAGTTAGTCGACGCACGATGATTATCTCTCTCTCTCTGTGCAAAAGAAGAAGAAGAAGCGAGAGAAGTAACTCTTAGCTCTCGCTCTTTCCCTCTCTCTCTCTCTCTCTCCCTCTCTATGGCATGCCAACAGAGTCCGCGCGCCATATTAAGATGAATGGGCGAACGGTCGTGAGTAATTAATTACCGACCTTACCCCCGGTGTGTTACTAATATTAATTGATACCGTTCCGTTTTCTTCCCTTCGCCGCGCCGCGTGCAGCGTGCAGAACGTAACGCAGTGGAATATGTATACATCGAACAGAGTCCCGAAGACGACGATAGACGAGCCAAAGGGATCGTGCCACCTGTTCGCCATAGGAATCTCTCATTAATTATGTGCCCGCCAGATGTAAATCTCGGTATTATATTGAGAGAGAGAGAGAGAGAGAGAGAGAGAGAGAGAACGTGTCCGTGTGTGTACGTCGGTTAATGCGAATTTAATAATGCGATATCGCTTTTTATTGGGATTTCACGAGGATTCAATGGGCATACGCACGCTTTTGCTTGTTTTATTTTTGTATCGCGGGCTTTTGTTGCACTTGGTACGAGAGAAAAAGAGGTTCGGGTTAGTTTGATTAACGCTGTTTTGTGTGGTCGGTACCTGACGATGAATGGAGTTTATTCGAATTATATCGAATGCTGCACATCGATTAATTTGAATTTTTTAGCTCGGTATGCGCATTGCTACGACTGATAAAATAGCTCGTTCTTTTTTATCTTGATTTAAATTTGCTGTTAATATATTGACAATTATCATGTAAGTTCTCCCAATACTAAATGTTTATTTTCGTGCATTATCACCCAACCATCGTATTCCTGTAATGTTTAACAATTTTACAATTTGAAGAAAAAAAAACTATAACTTTAAAGCGAAAATATAAACATATAACATAAACCTTGTCATTATAAAACAGAAACGTATTAGCCGATCGAAAAACTTATTTTCTACTTTGCTCCAATGTGATATAACTTTATGTGTAACTAGTTCTTAATCGATCCATTACAAACACACAACCACTAAAAATCCAGAACTCATTAAAATCTGTATTTAAAGCTAGTAATTATAATCTCGCTATAAATACCATCCGATCCCGGTTCACTTAAGTCTCATACTACACTAAATAGTGTATCCTTATTTCGACATTCCTCCGATCTAAATGACAAAATAGATCCGTATACGCGACCAGCGAGATAACGCTTACAAACTTTTTTTGCCCACCACCCGGCATAAATTATACATTTACCCAAATCGCAGCAGCTCCTAACGACCCTCGAAATCTCGTATACGCGCGCATAAATTCGCAACTATATAAAAACAAAAAAAAAAGTGATTAGATATTAATAAATTGCGTCGGTCGCGTAGATCATCGTGTCGCCGTTATAGCGAGCCAACGGAGATTCCCCTCCAGCTTTTTATCCCTTCCCCCTTAAATCGCCCCGATTAATTAGCCATCGCGCGTATAGTATCGGCTAGGGCCTAATGGTGCCCATACGTTTCTTCGTCCCCTCGCAGGCAACATCCTCGGATATGTTTTAATAATGCCGTGGTAATTACACGGGGGGGCCTATCCTCTTTCTCTCTCTATGTATCTCTCTCTCTCTTTCTCGCTCTCCGGCGCAGCATCTTTATCGATCACGATCATCTCTCGCGCATTGAAGCCAAAGCTGCTGGGCGCTGCGCAGCTCTTGTTCCTCCCTTTTTTTACGGATCGACGATATAAAAATAAAGCTGCACGAACAACCGGGCCCCGTGAATTACGTCTTCATTCCGAGGAAATATCGCGCCCTGATCCGAATAATACAGAGTTACAAATCTTAATTCACTTTAATACGAGATATAACGTTTGCATGGCAGCGTCTTTTAATCGACTTTGTTCCTCCAGCAAATTGAATAAAATTAAAATGTTGTATACCAGAAAGTAATTTCAAGAATCGAGGCTTCACGGCTGAACCGACGAGTTTGTACACTAATTCAATCACAACGACGGTTTTTATATTGCAACGCTATTGTCACACGAGAGATACGCGAGTATAATAATAGTGATTATAAAGTTTCTCTGGGCAACTCGATTATACGCTCTACCTGTCATCTCCACATTCTCAGAATGATTTCGGTTAGCGTCTCGTGTCATTAATCGCCCAAGCACCAGTCACTCAAAAACTCGAATCTGTATATGTATAAGGCTACTACGCACAAAAGTCGTTCTCCATAGCCAGCTAGCGCGTCAGAGCAAAAAAGGAGCGAATCAATCAGGCTCGCTTCCGTGCAAACTCGCCGACGAGGTGCCTTTGAATACCTCACCTCGTAAAACACACGATGATAATAATGCCTCCGCTATTTCCGGCTGTCATTCTCACGTGTGTGTGTGTGCGTGCGAATGGTATAGAGATGCAATCGTATAGGACGTTGACGCTCTGACCTCGACCGACAGACCCAAGCCTAATGGAAAGCCACTCGTCGATCTATACCGACGTGTGAATCATTAGCGGACACTGGACTTTTCGCGCTGCGATCCATTAAAGCTCCTTACATGTTTAACTGTCTTTCCCGCGCCTGCTGCTGGTTTAGCCGTGAATAAGCAGTATTCTTTATTGAGCATTTGGAATGCGTGAACCTAATATGCTGGCAGTTTGATGGTTTGTATTCTCAGTAATATTTTAGTTGAGGAAATAGCGTATAACAACATTATGTTTATACCAAAATTATTCGGGAATTAGGTGAGGCATTATTTTTGAATGACATACATATAAAAGTCTTAATTCTGTGTGTATTTGAAATATTTATGAGAAAAGTGATTAGTTGGAATAAAGTTCAATCACCAGTCAAGATCATTCCTACAATCGTTAGTGACGTTTTCATCATTGATCGGTCATTCCATATATTTAAAAACTTGATCATCTGATCGTTCGCATTCTCCCGAAGAAACTGTTTGAATATCTGAAATTCCTGTGGAATGAGTAGCGGATTCCACGTCGGGAGCTTCGATAATTATAAAGTTCAGCTAAAAATACATATGTATATATATACATATACATATATACATAAGTTTTATTCAGTCGGCCCACAGAGGCGGTAGATAAACAACCGAGAAATCTATAAAATCTCGGCATTAAAAAAGTATTCACTCGCTGCTGGCGGAGCACATAAAATTACAGTGACTTTCGTAACATCTCAATTGCGCGTGCTGCAGTAAAATTCGCTGATTAAGCAAAAAAGCTAGGTCAACATATATCTCCGCGCGACACTGAAATTTCCTGATTATGTCCTCCGCGTGTCCCTGACGCACTCTCTCTCTCTCCCCCCTATCTCGATCATCGTGCTTATCCAAGACCGCGAGAGCAGGCAAGAATGTTATTAGGCGATAAAAATTTGCAAATTAAATACAAATTATCGCCGGCGCGTAAAATTCTTCGCCGGCGAGGCAAAACATCATCGCAGACCAAGGGGGAGAAAGAGAGATGGTGTATATAGCGAATGAACCCAGCTGTGCGAGGAACCGGATCGCCTCGATTAATTAGTAGCTCTGATCAGCTCGAACGATGAATCAGTGGTCGAAGTGAAGATCCCAAGTGCTTTCTCTCTCTCTCTCTCTCTCTCTCTCTCTCTCTCTCTCTCTCTCTCTCTCTCTCTCTCTCTTTCTTGTACGCTTTTTACGACCCACGGGAGTCGACAGAGTCGGATTTCAAAATGTACGTACGGCAGCTTGTCACCTCTTTTTTCTCTCGAACGAAAGTTTTCGAGTTTCGTGCTCGACTTATTACAGGGAGATTTTCGACCTCTATGCGTCTTCGCCTGACTTGGTTTATTTATGTTTTTCTATTTTTTAACGATACGACGCCACGGAGTTCAAGGTAAAAATTGACGCGAATGCGTTATGGATTTTATCGTGGTTTTATGGATTTAATAAACTGGAAATAGCGAAAATAAATTTAAAGAATTTTCATTTTATGATGCTTGATAAGATGTCTTGTAGGACAGTTTGATGGGAGTGAGGTCCAAGATGCAAAGCATTAAATATTAAATGTTACTATTTTTACAATAAAAATTTGAGATGCACGAGAATATTATACTTTGAAAATGATTACAGAGTAGAAACGTTCGTATCTCAGCAATAAGTGACATTTTCCAGACAAATGAGATATCATTAACAGTTTGAGTGTCTGATTTCAGTTGATTTTACGCAACTATATTGCTCTTGATCAAAAAGCCATTCGCGAACCTGATTTTCCTCATAAAAACTAAAGAATTATTTCGAGCATAAAAGAATTTAAACCGAAGCATGTCATCAAGTAAAACCGTCTATAAGCAGCATACAGAAAATCTCGTTCAGCAATTATAAAGAATCTCGAAAAATAAAGCTTATAGCCGCACCGACGCAGCGATCGCGTGGCGTCGTTACCACCGATGGTGTCCGCATCTATAAATACACGCGCACCACTCATTAGCCACTCTCTTCCTCGCACACACACGCACACAAACACAACACTAGCCCATCTCGTATACGGTTAAAAAGCTCGTCCGCGAAAGAAGCCCCCATGGCGTCTATATATATATATATGCAGGGACGATTCGCGACGACTACGCTGCTGCAGCGCTTCCTCCCGCGCGCGATATTGATGGTGGCGTAAGGGCGCCACCCTGCCGAGAGCTAATGAATCGATCGTGGGTGGCATCGACGATCGCCGTATCGGTAAACAAAAAAAAAAAAGAAGGGAAGCCAACACACACACACACACACACACACACACACACACAGAGAGAGAATCCGTGCGTATTAACGGGCTCGATATTATATTCCGTGTCGCTGGGATAGAGGTTATGATTTTGTCGGTTTCTCTCTCTCTCTCTCTCTCTCTCTCTCTCTCTCTCGTCGGGGATGAATACCCGACCCGGAGGCTGACTTCGCCTCGGCGGCGGCGAACGCATATATACAACGCAAACTTAATGTGATGTGTGTGCGCGCGCGCGCGTTGTGCGCCTTGGGACATAATTATATCGTGGAATTACGAGGGTGCGCGTGTGCACACACGCGCAGGCGCGCGGATCCGACAGAGAAAGAGAGAGAGAGAAAAGGATGATTTAAATGCTTTCTGGCTGGCTGGTCACATCGCGAGGCGAATTTCGCGAGGAGCGAATCGCGCACAGCCTATAATACCATCCGTATCAATAACTCGTTAATTGGCTTGGAAATCGCGCGGTTGATGCTGCAACCGCGGTAAGCGCGCGCTTGCGTTAAGAGCTTTATATATGTGGATTTTCCTTAGGAGATATCGGTTGCTACGCGCACACCTGTTTTTATTGTGTTTTAATTAGTGGAAAAGCCGAGTAAATCACCCGTGGTAAGTGTGAAAACTGCACGTTTGCCGTATAGACTCCCGCGGCGATTATAGCTTCCAGCACTGCCATACGAGTACATGTATATATACTCCCCGTAATAACTCCATAATTCATCTACCGCTCTTTTTTTTCTTTCGACTTTGTGAGAATAAACCACTTTTTTATGCCCTCATTTACAACGCGCGCAATTACAATTTATCCTCGTAACCGTTAAAGCAATCTTTCTGTCATTTTTCCACTTTCACTCTCTCTCTCTCTCTCTCTCTCTCTCTCTCTCTCTCTCTCTCTCTCGCATTGGTGCGCAGGGCAACAATCGCGGGGACTAATATACACTATATGTAATATCAACGAGCGTCACGGACCTTTTGAATAAGGGTTAAAAAGGGAAAGCATCTCGCGCGCGCCGAGGCCACGGATTAAAAGTCAATTCGACACTCTGCACAGAGTGTGCGGCGAGTGCCGAAAGTGAAAGAGAGACGTCAGACATGCGATGTGCAGTAATAAAATTTGTCGCGCCTTCGACGCTGCACACGCAAGAACAAAGTTTTCCTATCGCGCCGTGATTGCGAGCGCGAAATTGCTCAAAAAGCTCACGTACATATATATATACACAAACAGATACACGGCTACATATATATACATATATACACGGAGCTCTGGCTTGCTTCTCGAGTTATTTATGGGCGTATATCATCACAATTTACTTGAGGCTTATATGGCAATCGGCCTGAGGCACGAAAAAACGAAACAACGGAGCAAGAAGGAGGTTAACAAAAAAAGCGGGAAAAAAGCTGGCGAAGAAGGAGAAAGAAGAATAAAGAGGGACAAGAGAGAGAGAGAAAGAGAGAGAGAGAGAGAGGGAGAAAACACGGGGACGCGGATGATTTCTCAAGCTGTCATGATTTGCAAGAAAAAGTCGTTGTGGATCGAGAGAGAAAGAGAGACAGGGATATATATATATAGCGAGAGCTCGCGCGCGCGAACAGCTCCACCGGAAGATGAGTAAGTGTAAAATAAGACATTATGGGGCATCCCGGCAACCACACAGTCCAAATAACTCCTTGTGGATGCCGTGTGGCCATAGAGAAAGAGAGAATGGGAAATAGGCGTGTTTGGTTGTATATCGGGGCGCTAGCCAGATGAAACTTCCCCGAAAGCACAAAAGACGAGAGAAGATCGTTCGCCAAAATCGAGCAAAGCGGGCTGGACCAAGAAAGAGAATAACCTGGAGAATGGACCGGGACCATCTGGGTTGGCTGGCTCTGTGTGTGTGTATACGTACGTATATACATGACCACCCGCGCGTCTGCGTGCGTGCATGCACGAAGAGAGGAAGAGAGGGAGAGAGAGAGAGAAAAAAAAGAGAGAGGGAGAGAACATTGAAGTGCGTGAAAAATCAGAAATGTCTTACCTAGGAAACGAGCGAGAGAAGGTAGAAGGAGAAGAAGAAGCGGAGAGGATGTCGAGAGTGAGAGAGAGAGAGAGAGAGAGAGAGAGAGAGAGAGAGACCAGAAATAGGTGTAAGTCTGTGTGTATGCGTATAGGTGCAGAGCAGCCGCCTGGCGGACGTCTCTCTCTCTCTCTCTCTCTCTCTCTCTTTCTCTCTTTCTGCTGCGAGCTTGACCACCCGCGAGAGGAGGGATGCCGAGAGTCTCTCTCTCTCTCGCTCTGATCGTCGAAACGGCATAAATCATCGGAGGGGTTTAGTCGTGTGGTGTGTTGTGTTGTTTTTTTTTGCTTGCAATTATCGTTAGATACGCCAGCGACTCGATTTATCAAATTTTTCGAGTTGAGGGGGGGATGATGGGGGAGACTATAATTCTGTTCCTCTGCTCTCTCTCTCTCTCATTCTCTCTCTCTCTCTCTCTCTCTCTCTCTCTGTCTTACGAGAATTTGTCACTAATCAAACTCGATTTCACCCACCGCGGGCGCGTGTTTATTATTGTGTACGCTGCGGGGATGTGGGGCTCGAGATCGGTAAGCTCGCGTGAGATTATTATATTTTAACGGCTCCGCTGTTTGAGGAAGAGATTTTCTGTTGTGAAAACGGGTTTTTAATGTTTTCATTTGTGGAATCGATCTGGTTTTTTTTTAATTTTGATTTATCGTTGCTCAGAGAAATTGATTATTTTTTATATTTATAAAACTTTCTTTTTATTAATGCACTGGATGATTTATAAATTAACTTCAAGACCGTAAGCTAAAATTTAAAGCTTAATTACTTTCGAGAGAAAATAAGGCTTGAAAAATGAAATCCTGAACAAAAACCAAAACATAAATTTGTGTGTAATATTTAAAAAAAGATTATTCATTGCTATACTCGAATTCATTTTCCTCGTACGTCACAGTTATTAATAAGTCGGCTGAAACATCAGCTTTCGCCTGCCCTGCAAGACGTCAAAAAAACTTGGCCGCACGCAAAAAACCCAGACTCGTCATAAACTCGACGAATAAAGCATACAGTATGATTAACCTCACTCCACCGTATCATTCACGCAAACAATCACGAATAGAAAAAAAAACTAGAGGAAAGGTGACTAAGATCGTTAATACTACCGATTAGCAGGTATAAACGTGCACAGTACTCACCTGCACTAAGACCCCCATTGTCACGATTA
Source organism: Megastigmus stigmatizans (assembly GCA_900490015.1). Taxonomy (NCBI): domain Eukaryota; kingdom Metazoa; phylum Arthropoda; class Insecta; order Hymenoptera; family Megastigmidae; genus Megastigmus; species Megastigmus stigmatizans. The sequence goes on from UELV01109575.1 coordinate 9,477, forward strand.
TTATTATTAGCTTTCTCTATGGCAAAAGTCAGAGCGGCTACATCTCTTAATGCTGACAGATTAACGTGTCCCGAAGAGGAAAATATGTGTATACACGTAAAGGAATCAGGTCCGTGCGTACTCGACAAATACCGATCGCTCGAGGCCCTACGCGCGGAAATTATTACCGATTTTGCACGCTCCTTTGAAAAGTGCGCGCGCTGGAGAGAGAGAGAGAGAGAGAGAGAGAGAGAGAGAGCCACCCGTCGCGTCCGGTTTTGCACCGAAAACTCCAACGATAATTATCCCGTAGTCAGGAGGCTTCGGTAGTCTTCGAATATGACTTAACCTGCGCGCCTCTCTCCTTCAATACTGCCAATCGATTTACCTACCACGAAGATTGAGCGTCAGCGAACTGTAAGCCTTGCAAATTATTTAGCCCGGCGAGACAACAGCAACAGATGAAATCTTCCTGCTGCTATTGTTTGTATACGAGTCTGTGTGTGTGTGTGTTCGCGTCGAGCCGTGCGTGCCGTGGATTCTCGAAGGTGCAAATTTTTGGCGAGTAAGTCCATACCTTCGAGATTTATTAATGGTTACGCGCACCGTTTCTGCTGAAAGAGTTGATTGTTTCTGGCTGTTTTTGACTTTTCGCTCGGTTTGTTTTAGAGGTTGTGGGAAAAGGGTAGTTTTCTTGAAAAATATGTACGATGGCGTTGCTTACTGTAGGACTTTTTAACGATTAACGATGAATGCTAATGAAATTCCATCGTTTGTTTAGAACAATATTGTTTTCTCATCTACGTTTAGAAAAAGCTTGCGCAAAAATGATACGTTTATTGTTGCATGAAAAATCGGTACACTTATCCTATGATGTGTATTTTTAAATATTTTTAGATAAAATTAAATTTTAAACATATGTTTATTAATTATTTTATTTATTTATTTATTTCAGAAACAATTTCAGTCCATACGAATACGTAGCAGTCTATTCTTTTTATATTTAATTTTTATTGTCTACAATAAAATGATACTAGTATATACTGATAAAGAAAATATTCATCTTAATATGTAAAAACAATGAATTAAAGTAATAAGTATTTTCCTACCTTAACCTTCTTCCCATAATTATATCATAACAAACATATATTATGTTTCACAAAAAAAAACAACAATAAGATTGAACCGCAAACCCGAACAATCTCATTATAGCCACAGAGCACGCAGCGTTTGGTCAAGAAATTGGCAAAAACACGTGAAAAAGCCACGCGAAAGATAATCGACTCTGGTACTTTCCCTTAAATCCAATCTATTCCACAACGAAGCTACGCCTATATACACATGCACAGACGCACGTATACAGTTATACCTAGACAGAGAAAAGCAAAGCAAAAAGAAAAGCCCGTAGAGAAGGAAAATAATAGTGTATACCCTCCGCAAAGGAGGGAGAAGACAAGGGATGAATGGATCCCGCTCTAGCCCACAAATATTTTTGAATTTGTCATATATATATACAGATGTAGAGAGAGAGAGAGAGAGAGAGAGAGAGAGAGAGAGAGAGAGAAATCAGGTGAGAGGGCGCGCGTTTCTGTCATTCTGTCGTTTAAGGACGGATACACGGTAGGTTAAGACATCTCTCGGTCTCCGCGCGAAAGAAGAAGGAAGGAGGGGGGATGGGGGGAATCCCTTCGGAGGATATGGGCCCGTGACTGCGTGTACTGTCACCCCATGGGGCATACCTGGGACATATAACATGAAGTTGTCAACCGTAGGCGCGCCATCCGATTATCCCCGGACTTCTACCGATCGTTACGCTTCTTACCTACACTCGGACTGTATAGTTACGCGCTTGACGTCGCAGCTTCCTTCTTTTTCTACTACTTCTTTTTTTCGTCCCTTTCCGAGAAGGATCGCGGATGGTGGATGGAGGAGACAGTTTTTCTGGAAATCGCTCGATCAAGCGCTGATGATACTCAATTACTCGGCTTGAGCTGTACGTGCGGAAGTACGCGTTTACGTGTCTGTCCTGTCTGTGTGTGTGTGCGTGTGTCTGGCTGGAGTGCGATTAGCGTCGCGTGCTTAATAAACTCTTTCGAGTGTCGGGAGAATTGCGATGATGGGCTCGAGAGAGTTGGATGATTGAGCGATGAACGATCGGGGATTTTTCATGGTCCGTCTCTGGATTATTGATATGAAGTGGCTTGTATTCATAATAGCCTCGAGAGAGTTCTGCGGATTAACGCAATTTGACTCTTTATAGTCCTACCGTTTCCTGGTATTCTTTTGTACCTTTTTAAAACAATTTTAAATAGTAAATTTTAACTTTTTTATTAAATTTTACAATATTTAATATATATTTAATATGTCATAGTAAAATTACGTTGGATAAATAAAAATAAAACTATTTATGTATTTATTTCTTTGTATGTATGATAATAGAAAAAGAAAAATATCGCTTATCTCTTCCTAACCCAACAAATTATACAATGCTCAAAAGTCAATCTGAACAGTCAGCAAAGCACGAATTGTAATTCAATTACTTCAGCAAATATACTCGCAACAACCCCTCGTCGAACTCCGTGACTTCTCACTCGCGCTACCAAAATGGCCTCCGCAAGCCATAACGTATACCATCAAATTCCTCGAGTGCGCGCGCGCGTTTCTTTTCTTTCTCCCCGAGCGAACCGGAAGACACGGTCCACAGCATATACGAGACAATCCCTGGACATCATCTCTTCGCGGCACACATAAGCTCCTCTCGCGTATATATATACCTCCGTATACCAGATCCACGCATCCTCCCATATATGTGTATACGGGTATCCTGTTTGCCTGTGTGCCGAGCATTCGAGCGCGTTACAACTCAAACCTTTTAGCCGCTGTTTGAACGGCGCTTTGTATTCTATTTGTACAAGCGCTCAAACACTCGACCGGCTATAAGCTCCGTCGTTGGGCACAGAGACCGAGTGAGAGAGAGAGAAACCATCTTCATCCTCCTCCGAGTTATACACATATACATACGCGCGGCTAACCGATCTACTGGTCTCTTGCTTCTGGACAGAGAGAATATGCCACTTTTTCGAAAGAAGAGCATAAGGACGACAGGACCGAGCGATTTTCGAGTGTGCTTCCCACTGCCATCCACCTGGCTGCACCTTTTCTTTTTACACACACACACACACACACCGCTGCGTTCTGTATTATATATGCACGTATGTATTATAATAACGAGTGGGATATGTATATGTACTTCCCTGAGAACGAGCTTTCTTCTCCTTCTTATTTCGGGATCCTTTTCCCTACGTTTATTCGCTTCTTCAGTTTATAGACAGAGCACTTTGTGACGTCTCTTTCTCTCTTTTTCTCTCTCTCTCTCTCTCTCTCTCTCTCTCTTTCGCTCTTGGCTTTGTTTAGCTCGTCGTTGCCGAGATGTCAAAGAGGCGATTAATCGTCGGTACGAGACGAGAATGACAAATAAACTCTTTTGCCTCCCTTTCTCTCTCTTTCTCTCTTCCTCTCTCTACTTCTCTTTCTCACATACGTGTCGAAGTCGAGTGCACTTATAATACGAGCTGGTATAATGTTTGTCGGCTTGCTCTGCATGTGAAAGGTATATACTAGTGATATTCTCGAGGTGGCTTGTGTGTACAGGAAACGATGGATTTGTACGTTGTTATAATATGAGTTATGGAATCACACGAAGCCGAATGAGATGCCGTATAAAAATAGATGGGACAACAATTTTCAAAAGGTCTTTTCTATTTTCACTTTTACTCGACTTACGTAATGATCGACTCGAGAGAGGGAGAGAGAACAGAGACAATAGTCATACTCCATATAGCCGCGTTTAAATGAAGCCGAGACTGACACGTGTATATTAATCCCTCAACTCGCGGTCACGGGGCATCTCTCTTCTCGACTCGCAATCCCATCCCAGACTTCCTCATCATCCTTTAATTGGATGAAGATGCATAAATACATTCCTTTATATATGCTCGAGCAGTCGAATCGATATCCTAAAAGTTTCTTTCTGTTTCTTTCTCTGCGTATGGCTCGCTCGCGCGCATTAGCGCACCTTAATTGTTTTGCCTCGAGATAATTCGAGGGTAGGCCCCCGAGAGACACTGATTGCCCGTTACACGATGACTTACCACATTGCGCGCATAAGTGCCCCATTGTTGTTCGTAAGATCGCATAAAATCCTGTACCTCTGCATATGGAATATTCCACTTTCGAACTGCGGGTAGATTCAAAGATTACAGAATTTATCCAGATTGTTTATAACTAAGACTGAGTATGTATTTGTAGGAGAGTGTAACTAACTAGGACAGTGTATTTGCTTAGGGTCACGGATTTGTCTAAAACTTTGGAATATGCTTCCTGACGCCAAATTATAAGAAAAAAGCAAAATAGTACGGTCTAATATTCGAATTTTCCGAAGTTATGAGCGTCTATACTCCTATATTGAAAAAAATGAATAAAAATCCATGTTAAAAATATTTATGTTTTGCAAAAAATTAATGCAAAAAAGTCTATCAATGAATATCATTTATTTCTTATAAGTTTTTGGGGTTAACTTTTATTTAATTTTAAACCTTTAACTTATAATACCTTTTACGTTACAAGTCTTAAATTAAAGCTCCTTCGTTCTATTTTTACTTTGCCTGTAAAAAATTGTGCGAAAGGATTCACAAGCTGAGTTAAGAACAAGAATATTTTTATTCAATTTTCTCAAAATAGGAGTATAGTCGCTCGTAACTTTGGAAAATTCGAATATTAGACCGTACTGCTTTGGCTTTTTTCATAATTTGCCGTCAGGAAGCATATTCTAAAGTTTTAGCCAAATCCGTAACCCAAAGAAGTGATACTCTCCTAGTAAGTGTTCGATAATTTGCCGTTTTGAAGGAAGCGAAAATTGACGTATTTTAAGGGATTAAAATTTTCGATCGTACCGATCTGAAATGGAATGCTCCGTGTATACGTGTAGCGGCGATGCGCTTGTTAAGTAAGGGTTAATCGCTGCTTACCACCTACTCATTGTTTCATAATGGAAAGCAAGAGAGAGAGAGAGAGAGAGAGAGAGAGAGAGAGAGAGAGAGAGAGAGAGAAAGACCCTCTTTACCACGTCCAATTTCGAATGTCAAAGCGCCCTTTTTGATTTTCGCTGGAGAGCTGCTGGTGACTTTCTCATTCCATTCTTTTCTTCCAGCCTTTTTTTTCTCTCTCGGCTTTACGCTTTGGGAATAACGATGGGAACTGATGAGGCCAATGAGTGGCCTTTGGTGTGAACGTTTTAGTATAGTAGGCAAGAAGGAATTCCCATTATCCAATGATGATTGCTATTTGGGTAATTATACAGTGTACTGAGATAGAGAGAGCTCATGGGTTAATACCTTAATTCTACTGTGGGAAGAGCGGAAAATCGGTGAAAAATATTTTTCCATGACCACGGATAAACATTTAATTTTCGAATAATTCATCTATTTTACTCTGGAAAGTATTTTAACGATTTCAGCTTTTGTCGGCTACTAATAATACTTTCTAGCATAAATACTTACATATTTTTAAGGAGAAATTAAGTATCCAGCATTAGACTCATAAATAATAGGTATAACTATAAAATAGATACTTAATAAGCGCATACAATTTCAAAACAGTATTAATGCCATATCTGGAAGTCACAATAACGATTATTTATTATTTTAATCCCGAACTTGTCAAACTAGGTCAGTTATTAATATGTTCCACTGTCACCAAAATAAAAAGGCAAAAAATGTCGTGAACCCATTAAGAAAAATTTGCCTAAGCACTACTACTCCATTTAACACGGACGAGTTAGCGTTGACTAAATGATCCGGCGCTATCGCCTTATAAGATCATCGTCAGACGAACAACATCGATCTGATAGTCGAAATCGGATTATAAGACCGATTTCGTCAATCGGCGTCTCGCTTATACCGAGAATTTCTCATTCAACGAAAGTTCCCATTCATCTTGTGTACATCCATTAAAAAAAATCGCTCGAAATTGTCATTATGCGTATCGATACGGAGTCATTCAAGAATTCCTATGAATAACCCAGCAACATCGATCCCGGCATATAACTGGCAAAATCGGATTAAATCGGGCGCAGCTTAGCAAGACACACATAGAGTGAGAGCACGGTTGAACGAACTAATACGCATATAGGATATATATCGCTGGTATATATATGGTTCGCAAGGATCGTAGCCAGCGAGACGTCCGCTCGCGTTAAGGGCCTGTTGTGACAGGATTTCGTAACTGGCGATCAGGATATTTTCATTCTCTTCATTTCTTTTTTTTTTAGAGAGGAAGGGAGAAAAAGAGAACCGATCGCCAGCAGCGTGAGATTCTCGGAGAGACGATCGATCCTGTTGCCGATCATCCATTAGAATCTATATAGGCGTATCGCGTTCTCGGGTTTCGTGATGTATGATAAATGGCGCCCCCACGAAAGAGAGAGAGAGAGAGAGTGAGAGAGAGAACTCGATATCGCTCGATTTCGGGATGCCAAATTTGCTCGCACCAATCGCTTCTGATCGTTTTATTTCGCTTCTTGCTTTCATCCTTCTTTTTGTTTGCCTTGCGTTCCTTCGCTCGTTCTTTGCTTTTGCTACTCTTTCCATTCAACGTTACCTTGTTAGTTTAGTTTTGTTACTACTCTGAAAGATTCTTCTGCAGGATATTAATTTTTTTTTATTTGTATTCAAATTGTAAAAAATGTGCAAAATAAAATATTTTTACCACTATTTATTAATTACATATATACTCGTAATACGTATGTGTGTATTTCATGATGGGACCGCGACAAAGTAACCATAAAAATGCTTGAAGTAAATATCAATTTTTCTTTTGACTACAAATATATGTAAAGTAACTCGTCTCGTAATGTACACCCTAACTATTATTGATTAATAAATATATTTAATGTTTTTAATGATTATATATAATTATTATTAATGTTTTAATCGCCTCCACTTATATTTTTTTTAAATTTTAAAATAACAAATTAATTTTATTATAATGTTAAATATAGATACAAATTTGACAAATATTGTTCAAATGAGATTTATAATCGAGAGGTCTGTAAGCTGAAAAACGTTGATAGGACTCCATTCTTTTATTTGAAATATGCACTAATTAATATGATTAATAATTTTTATGTTTCTTCTTTCTATTTTTATACATGAGAATAATGTTTCGAAACTGGTTTTCTACCTTTAGAAAAAATTCGTAAATGGAAATATTATATTTACCGCTTTTTTAAATGGAAATACAATTCCGGAAAAAATATACCATTGACAGACACGCAAATTTAATTTTTAATTATTTTGAAACATTAACATATTTTGATTCTTAAATATATTTTAATAGTTATTCTATTACATAAATTTATTGAATTGGCCACTTTTCAACCCATACTACATTTTCCAGAAAATGACTAAAAAAGTTCACTTTACCGCCTGGCAGTCATTTTACCCCGGTCTCCCCTACTTTTATTTTATTTTAGTTATTGCCCATTTAAATCTTAAAAAATAAATTACATAGTAATAACAAAACGACTTAATTATTACGTTTATTGGTAGACATTCTTTTCTACCTCTGTTCAATTCATTTTGAAAACAGCAATTTTAAAAGTGTAAAAGTTGGAAAACCTCACAAACTATGTTGTTAGTGTAGTTTCTTTAACATACTTCTTATAACTGGTTACGCAAACGTTCACTTAACTCCAAAGTTATTTGCAAAGAAAAAAAGTTTAATTTTGTTATAAAAGCGACTCGTTATTTTATGATTTTATATATATGACCATAGCATAAGTAAAACATTTTCTAAATACCAAGAAAATCCAATACGATAATTTATTACCACGAGCTTGTCTGCTCCTGAACATAAAATTAACGGACCAAATACCTTTTGAGAAGGAAAAATAATTGCGTTCTCTCATTTATTAATAACTGTACCGTTCAAATGATCACGTAATAAATACTTGATATTATTAGTATCATTAGTATACGTCGTAAAAATTATTAGTATCAATTGGTTTGGTAATTATTAACAAAGTTTATTTTGCTAATTGTTTTTACCAATTAATTAAAAATCTATCTGATTATGAAACATTGTCTGCACAATACATCATTTTTTATATACCTACTGCAATATATACATTATCATAGTTTCGATATACTGTTATTGTTTCCAGAGTTCATGCACTTTATTTAGTATTTAAATGCACTAATATAAAACATTAATATAAAAAATACATAACTTTCTTTTATTAACAAACTTATTTTTCTATTTGGAAATATTTTATGTAAAATCGGAGATATAAAATAATCTTACTATTTAAAATAATCTTTTGCTTTTTACGTTTTTTCATAGAATGAAAATTTGCCAATATATATGAACAGTAAGAAAATATACAAAATCTTTCATTTTTTTCACCTCACAAAATAAGCTGCTTTGAATTCCCAATACAAGGATTAGCAACTAAAATACTAAATTTATTACGATGCACAACGACTATGCGTACACGTAACTAACTGTATAAATTCCTGCATGAAAAAAATTTTCGTATACAATATTTATCACAACTCCAACAGCTAATTCATCGTGTTTCTCCAAAAGCACACTTTTCCTCACAGCTCAGCCAGAAATACAGCAAAGCATTGTTCATCTTTTTGTTCATCTTTTATTCATCATATTGTCGAAACACACCGAACAAACACACAGACACAACCTCGGACACACATTTTTTTAAGAGCGCGAAATTAGCGTTTAATAGCTGGCCACGACGCGGGACATAAATACCGAGGAACATCACACGTATGCATATATACCAGAGATCTCATAATACGCATTAGCATCGCTATCAAAAACGACATCGAGATAGAAGACAGACCCCTTTGATTGCTTAATCTCGTAGATTCTCTAAAAGGTCTCGTCTCGTGGGAAACTTCCGTCACGCTTCGACAGCAGCAGCAACATCAGCGTCGCTCGCGGTCATAAATAAACAATTAACACTCGTGTTTTTGTGGTTTGACTATACGACACGAGCGCTTGTACAATAGCGTCGATCGTGAAATTTCAACATTGGCGTATTGCAGATGCCCCGGGAAAAGGAGAGAAAATTCAAGAAGGACGAAAGCGATGAGCCTGTCAATATTTGGAAAAACGTCACGTAGATTTTGGACTGTGACGTGGGCGACGCACGACGACGACGTAGCTATACGGGCAAGTGTATCGCAAACAAGACCCAAGGCCTGCCGAAGGCTTCTCATCTTCTTTTTTTTTTTGAAATTTTCCGAGAAATAGGAAGGAGTCATGGACTGGGATTTTCGGACGTTTTTATCGTCGCGTTTGATAAGGCTCACTTGATAGTCGCGTTATATGATTTTGAAAATTCGGTGAAATTAGATAGTCGCAAAGTAAATTTCGATCATTAATTTTACGGATATCTGCAAAGGAATAATTTTAGTTACTTTTTAAATAGTTTAGAATTCATAAGTCATTCAAACATAATTATATAAATTCTTTATTTTATCCTCGTGTTCCCACCGTCATAAACTATCGACAAAGAAATCATCAAGCATAGCTTAAAAGGAAGGTATAATAACCGTCGCACAGCTACATAAGTGTACATCGGCTTCTACTACTATTTGCACCGCAGCGGCCGTAATTGCAATGTAGTAACCTGAGATAAGGAGTTCTTCGCTTATCGCGACGAAAAAGAAAAAGAAGGCCAGAGTATATGTACAAGGTATTAAAAGCGTCACAGAGTCGCGTACATGCAGCCATTACACGTGTCGAATCTCCCGATGTATTTTCTGATCGCTATATTACTTCGATGAGCGCGAAAACTTTTTCTTTTATTTCTCTCTCTTTCTCTCTCTCTCCCTCTTTTGTTTGACTTGTCGTTATATTATTATTACTATATACGTGCGCTCGAGCGAAAAAGGGGAGCGTCGGGTTTGTTCGGTGGTCAAATACAGAAAAAGGTGTTTGCTCTTCTCTCTCTCTACCTCTTTTTCTTACGTTTATCTTAATTCTCAGGTGAAGAAAGCCCCGAATTATCGTATCTCTCTTGGTCGTTGTCGTCGCCTTATCTTCTTATCTGATATTCGCGTCCTATTTCTTAAACTCACTCTCTCTCTCTCTCTCTCTCTCTCTCCCTCGCACTCTCGCTTGGGTCACCGCTTCCGTGTTATTTTTTCACTTTGTAGCTTTTCGACGCGCGTCGACTGTCCCGTGGGACAGACAAAAGGTTTCGAGCACCGGTCATTATTGGCCTTACCTCGTGTGTTTTCTTAAGATTCCAGTCTCTTTCTGGACTGTAGTGAGTGACGATTCTGACAGTTCCAATTCTCTCTTGGCGAGACTTTTTAATTCCGGACAATTTTCGCCTTGCTATGCCGTTGCCGCGCTGAGTTATGAAGATCTATGATAAGGAATCTACGACGATCGACGCGTCCAACTTCTTTTCTAGTCAACACGCGCGCCCGTTCGTGACGTTGTGCTTTTTATTCTCGCTTCAGGTGGAAATTTTGAGTGCTTGTTGTTTTATCGAATTTTTACGACTTTACTTTTCACAAAAGTGAGCTTTAATGCTTACGACGGATAAGCTTATGTAATTTGGGGTATTATAGGTGGGAATATTCGAGTAAATAAAATAAATAGAAAATGGATGAATAAATATTTTTATGCTTTGTAATATGGTTTTTAAATCATACCTTATATATTTACGATTATTATTGAAAATATAAATAAGTAAATAAAAATATCTCGAAAAATGTCTTGATTTAAAAGTAATATTGTTATATAAATTACTATAGTTACATTGTTGACATTCGTATGATTCTTTTTAATTTTTGCTCAATAAGCATGTAAAATGGTTTAAGAAAATAGTAACGACATCTGTGGGCAATAATAATATGAAGCTTCCGAAAAGGTAGAATTCTATATTATCTACAATTACTAAGTTACCATAAAGAAACCTACTTACCTACCAATACTTAAAAATTCCTGTATTTACCAGCTGTTACCACTGATCTTCGACGTGATCCAGTATTATCTAGAACAGATAGATCAAAATTTCAAATTTTTACTTTCTCTTGCTGAGTTTTTTCTTATTTAATAATCAGAGCATAAGAAATTGAAAAATAGTCAATTCCAAACTATTTTTAAATAATTCGTGAATTTATAAAGTATTGAAAGTACTTGAAATCAGTCAACCTTTTTGATCATCTTCACTCAATCGGTAACATGAATTATTTTAAATAAAGTTATAAAACAAAATAAATTGTTAATATCATTCAAATATTAATATCAGTAAAAGTAATCCGCTAAACATTGATTTTCTCAAACACGCAGTGCAACGACGATGAAGAGCTCGTAGCTAAAAGTAAGTCTTTCCATCCGAAAAAAACCTCCAGCCCTCATCCTTCATCCAGACTGATCACAAGGCAAGAAAGGGATACACGAATCTAAAAAAGAAAGAAACTACTGTCGTCCGTATCAATCCTGTAATTTGAAAATCGTCAACGCAGCAGTAGCAGCAGCAGTCGCGACAGCGTCGACGACCGGCAACCCACGTAGTCCGTATCCACCCCCTTTATCAAAGTCGACTCCTCGAGAAGAGAGAGATAGAGAAAAAAGAGAGCTGTCTCATTTCCCCCTCAGCCCCTAAAGTAGACAAATGATACACGGCTCCCGGCCTATCATTCCATCCGCAGCCTCCCCTTCTCTCTCTCTCTCTCTCTCTCT
>UELV01109577.1:0-21132 GCA_900490015.1 Megastigmus stigmatizans
GAGAGAGAGAGAGAGAGAGAGAGAGAGAGAGAGAGAGAGAGAGAGAGAGAGAGAGAGAGAGAGAGAGAGAGACATAAATTTCACTTGGGAGCGAAGAGATTTCAGCTGGCTGATTGGGCCGATTGCATCGGCTTCTCTTTTTTCCTCGTTCTCGGGGAGCCGAGAGAGAGAGAGTGCATTTTTGTTCTTTCTATCTACTATTTGTTGGATTTTGGCGCGCGCCCGATGTTTGTAAACAGGAAATTTGGTAACTCTAATGGATTGCCGCTTGCTTCATTAGGACTTATTCTTTGCCGTGATTGTCGGTCCGGTAAACAATTTGACGTTGAACAAAATCACGATGGACTTGCTGAAATACTCGATAGGTCATAGAATTTCCAAACATAATTTCATGAATCACGTTTATAGTGTAACTATTGAAGCACTAAATACGATGTAGAAAGATAATGACTATGATTTGATTTTAATGTATGTGCAATTTTAGTACAATAAGCGGTAAAGTTCTTTAAAAAAGTCTGGTGCAGACCACACGTACTTGGGCGAGATCATAGAATTCCAGTAGCGAACAATGGTACCAAGTATGTATAGTCCGGTGGACGAGAGTGCGGGCGCTAATCTAATTAGTCGAGACAAATGAGCATTCCAGTTTGTGTCCAGCTTGAGATGTCAGTCGCGCGCGGAGATCGGGGCCCCGCGATAAACTCTGCCTTCGCCCAATTTCTCGTGACGTTAAAAAGGCGAGCCGAGACGCGTTGTTGCAGCTTGCTCCCTAAATGTAGTGTTACACAAGTGTGTCTTCCAGAGTCCTGATCTCTACAACGGCCTCTTCTTCTGTCTTTCCCGAATCATACATCGTTTCATCGCTATACCATTTTGGTACTCTACTTTAGTTTCTAACTTCCGATGAGCCAATGTTGGTACTGCTTATTCTTTCTAATTTATGTACTCAGTTTTTTTGCTCTTACAGTCAATGTCCATTATTACTTGATAATTTTATTACTGTACTTAGATATCAAGTAGTTAAGCATTAGGAATGATCAGACAGGCATATTCGTACACTTAAACATCCACACACTCGACAACAGCGAATCTATCAATACTCTTTGCACGCCCCGTCAAATAAACAGAGGACCGAACAATTGCAATATTCCCTCCCAAAGATAAAACAGGCCATTCGCTTTCATGCGTCTTACCCAACGCACACCATGCACGAGCAGCCGGGCCACATCTCTCTCCTTATTATTATTCCTTCTCTCTCCTCCCGTTTCTTCCCTTTTGCGGCCTCCTCTCTCTCTCTCTCTCTCTCTCTCTCTCTCTCTCTCTCTTTCTCTCTCTCGCGCCTCTTCTTCCATCTCCTCCACCCATACACAGACACACAAAGACACAGCCGCGAGGAGGAGGTGGAGGAGGACGGGTTCACGCTGTTCACACGTGCGACTAACTAACAACGGGCCACATTGTTGCGACACCGATACACGAGAGCGACTCTCCCGCGTCCAGCCGAAATGCACTAAAGTATATTGCGGGCGGTCCTTTTTTTTCTTACTCTACCTCTGCTTCTTCTGCATCTTCTTCATCTTCTTCTTCTTCTTCTTCTGCGACGACAGACAGACACATACGCGTGTGTGGGTTGTTGCGCGCGGGTGAAATATGCCGAATGGTGGCGCGCCGTCAAATTTTCGGTTGCCATCTGGGACAAAAGGTGTGCAGGACGAGGCCTCCGTGAGTGGTAAATTGAAAAAAATAATGATAATAAGGCGGCTTACCCTCTAAGGCTCGCTTTTGTGGCCTCTCTGCACCGTTCTAAGTCCCGAAGTTTATAGGATTTTTCGTTTATCCTCTTGGGGCTCTCTCCCTCTCTTTCTCTCTTGCTCTCTCACTCGCATTCATTAATCATCGCGCGGGACGAATTAATCATGAGGTGTTGAACGCATATTCGCCGCTTCTTATACATAAATTAGGGATTTCTCGAGGTACTAATACGTTCTTTGGTTTCGTTTTTTCTCTGGGCCCCGGAGCATGTGTCGAGACTAATGTTTTTTTCAGCCCGCGTCCCTTTGAAATACTAAACAAGTGTTTAAGTTTCGTTCTTCTTGCATACCGAATGTTGTATTGGAGCTTATTTTGTCAAATATTGAATTTGGTTCGAGATATTAAATCTAACTAAGATTTTATTACTATAATGTAGAAGAAGAGTGCAGCTATTAGAAAACGTAAATATTATTTTTTTTATTCATTTTTTTTGCAATAAAGTTGAATATTTAGTTATTGCAGATTTTTCAACCACTAAAAACTAAATCTGCATTACGCAATGGTAATACTTTATTTAAACTTTTAGAATTTTATGAATTAAAAATTTTCGTTATAACCATTAATGATCCATTGTCAAATTTTTCCGAGCGAACAACTACGGCGCTTTACTTTTGATAACAGAGAGAGAGAGAGTTTCGGTTCTTGAATCCCCCCGACGTCGTTCTAGTAAATTTGGAATTCGAATCTGTAACAAAAGCTTCGGTGAGAGTGTATATAGCAGAGAACGTTCATGACTTGTGCAAAACTTCGGTGACTTGGAGGAAGAAGTTCCGCGATTCCGAATGTAACAATGGCCGCGTTCTCGTTAAATTTTAAGGGCTATAAAAGTGTGCGCACGGACTCGAGGTGGAAATTTCAAAAATCATGACTGCAATATAACCAAAAAGTTGATTGTACCTTCAGGATCGCCTGTACGAATTCTTTATACCGTTATTTTGATTAAACGCTTATATCTTTAACATTTCAAGATGGCTGGAAATTTTCAATACCGTATATGCTAAAATGGAACTTTGAAACGTTCTTTTGCCGTTCTGTATAGAACAATAAAGGTATACATATATCTTAATCGTATAAGTACAATAAGCAAAAATGACTGTTTTACCAGTCTGAATAATTAAAATATTCCATAGATTATCGAATCAAATTAGACGATCTTTTTCATAATAATAATCGTATCCCTTACACGACACCCTTCGCATTCACTAAACCAGCACAGCTTCTACGCAAATTGCCAAACGCATAACGATGCACCAGAACTTACACCGAAACCATCAAAGTATCTAGTCACCTGCATCTACGGCAATAATTAGAGAAGAGGCCTTACGCGCGTCAGGACGCAACGATTTTGTCAAAAAGGCAAAATGACGTACGAGCAGTATATACATATATACACCGACCTCCCGTCTCTCCGCGCATAGTATGAGCATCGCGCAGCGAACAGCGCCACTTCCACGAAAGTCGAGGGCAGGCGGCCACTATACTAGAAGAGACTGGCTCTCGCGCGAGTGCATCTCCGTGTTCTCTCTCTCTCTCGCTCTCAGCTGCCCGTTAAAAATGTGTAGAGACCCCGGCCTCGGCTCTCTCCGGGGATTTTTAATTGCCGGCTTATCGGCAGCGCGGGATCGGAGGGCCTGCCGCCGCCGCCACCACCGCCACCGCCGCCGTCGCTGCTCTTTAAAGCGAGGGAAAGAGAGAGAGAGAGAGAGGAACAGAGAGCGAGAAAGAGAGAGAGAGAGAAAGAGAGAGAGAGAGAGAGAGAGCCGGTGCACATAAATAAGAAGAGCCGAGGACGAAGCGCAGCCGCAGCTCGGCCGTGCGCAGCGTTGAAGGGAAACCCCCCGCGGCTACTGGCACTACACCCATACTTCGGCCTTGCCCGCTTTGCCCGGCTTTTTGCCCAGTTTCCTTACCAGGCCTCCGTACTCTCGTCTCTCGATTTCTCTCTATATGCAGCTCCTTCCTTCTGCCTTTTGCAGCTTCTACCCAGTTTTTGGGTGCTGTACACGAGCCGCGACAATTCGTTAATCGAGTTCCTCGCCTATACTTTTCACCTTGAATGTTTCACTTTTCTCTCTTGTTTCATAATAAAATTTACAAACTTTTCAAGTTTTTCAATATTTTCAAAGAAATTCGACTCTCAAACTACAATGCTATACCGCTCCAATTATTACCTTTCCGATAGTCTGCAATCTGAAATAAATATAATTATCATAAGAATTTTCTTATACAGCCAAACACACCTAACCTCGAAATAAAAGTACGAAATCTTTGTCCATGTCCGCCGCCTCGCGCGCGCATGCGTTTTGTCTCTCTCTCTCTCTCTCTCTCTCGCCTTCTTTTTTTTCCATCCTCAAAGAGTGTGCGTGTGTGTGATGGGGACCCGGAGAAAGAGCCGCAGCGCTGCATCAGAGTGCAGCAGTAAAAGCCCCCGCCAAAGGCTCGCTTGCGCCCGACGCGATACCTTCGCGGGACTTTAATGACCAATTCGTCAAGTACAAAGGAATCGTAATCGGCGTCGCATTGTTGAATCATCGGGGGATGCGCGCGCGTGCGCCGCGCCGCGTCAATCACTCGCTTTCTTTTATTCGCGCGTCTCTCGTGTGCAGTTGTGCTCTCACCTTCGCTGTTTTTTTATCTCTCGCCCGCGCGTAACGATGTATTATTTGAGGCTGGACTTGTTGTGAGTGGTATTTTTTTTCTTTCTTTTGGGCTTCGATTGCGGCTTCGATTGTCCGATTCGCTTTTGTTTGCTCGATTTACAGAACTGGTACTCGTAGCAGCAAATTATTTTCATCCATGAAATTTGATAAAATTAACATTTTATAGGAATTAATAATTCATTATTAAAATAAGCATAATAGATGTGTTTGTATCCTATATTGCTACACTAAGTTGAAAAAGATACACGGAATGATTATATCAAAATCTATCGATTCTGGGGGTAATAAATAATAATTAAGAGTTGTAGACTCAACAGATTCGATACGCTTCCTACCCGATCTCCTAAATTGCCACTTTCCAAATCGAATAAAAAACAAGATACGCGGCCGGCGAATGTTTGCACTTAAATAAGAAAGGGCGGAATCCCCTTAGATAAATAATTAAGCGAGAGCACTAGAAACACTTGTTCCCGTAAATCGCGATATAGGGGCACACACCACAGCACCATGAATCATTTTTCCCGACCTTTCGTGGAATCCATTTTTCGTATTCCCGACCCACGATGCTATGAAATCGAGATTAATGGACCTTTGTTTCTTCGTTTCTCTCGACTCCCAACTCCGTGAATAATGGATTTCTTATTTCTTTCTTCTTTTTTTTTTATAATTCATGAATAATTATATAATTTTCTGTATGCGAATTCTATTCTCTTTCCTTCCCCATAACATAGCTATACGATGTGCTCGACTATTAAGGTATCAGAAAAATATCATTGTTTCACAATCAATTTATTTCTTCTTTTTTTTTTTAATCTGTAATATTTTTAATCGTATATGAAGAATGAAACATAATTTTATATTATTGACAGACGAATGAATAGCTGACATTAATTAAAGAAAAATATTAAACTGACCTTCGTAATGCGATGACTTACAGCCCTACAAAGTTTCAAAGTGTTTCAAAGATTTTCACAAAGGAGATCGTATAACGAAGTTTTTAAAAACTCGCGTGATTAATCCAGTTTTATATGGTCATTTCGGAAAAGTTAGTTTCAGTGGCATTTAAAGAGCTGTCAAAGATTTATAAGTCGTTAAAATAAATTATTATTACAGCGCCTGTGCTTATAATACAAGATTTAATTTGGGCATCCATAATAACATTTTAACAAGAAAACTTAGCTTAGCCATGGAATACTTGGAAATTTTTATTAAAAATGCATCAGTTTTAAAAGTCACTCAAAGTACTTGATGATAAATGGCCATGAATGCTGCTTTGAAATTATTCTTTGGTAGAAGGGCAAAGATTATCCATCAAATAACTTTCGTATTTTTGAAAAATAATTAAATCTATATAAATTATCACCTTCTAAAAAGTGATGACCGAAATAAGTGAAGCCAAAATAAAACCTAGGTGATTGGTTGTTCAATTTAGACGTGAGATACGCTTGAATTAAAATTTTTCAAATCGAACAATAAAGAATGAAAATTTTGATAACTGAGTATTTGTATTCATACTCAAATTAAGTATGGATATTATTGTTAAATTATTTTTACGAAATTATTATTATTGAAAAAAAATGATAAACAGTATATTGTAATTATTTTTTAATTTCAAACCCCAAAATGGAATACTGGAAAATTGAATAAGGCATAACTTTGTAAAAAAAACTGGACTACGTTTCAAAGATACATCGAATTAAAATTTTTCGGAATTTTTTTAGGTTAGGATTTGCAATCTCCTGGTTCGGAAAAAATCGAGAGAAAGATTGGTCTTGCCCTATTACATAAAATTTTTTTGAAACGATCCAACTTAAGGTTTACGATAAAAAAAATAAAATATGAAAAAACGGAGTTTTACGTGTCCTAGGGTTGGGTTGGGTAGAGGAAACCACAAAAATCGAAGAAAAGTTTTTTTTTTGGTATGACTACACGGCTATAAATCTTATTTTCAATTTTTTTAAGCATTTTGATTACCTTAATGGCGGGTTCCTTACGCCAAAATATATATTTATTAATTAAACATTTTTAAAATGTTTTGATAATAACATAAGGTACGCATAGCACGCATGAATATAACTAGTATATAATTATAAAAAAAAAAAAACAGATTTCTAGCATCCACTTCGCGCATTTACAAAGAACCGAATCGCGCATCCGACTCTTTGATACAGATTTAAATTTGTTATACTTCTACCTGGTTTGCTTCTCCTCCACAGACGTGTTAATCATCGTATCGTTGGCGAGAGAGAAAGAGAGTAGGATTGCTGCAGGTAAACCCGAGGCTCAGGGAATTCTGACCTGGACGCGTTGTATTTCTCGCATATAGCAACTCTCTCTCTCTCTCTCTCTCTCTCCCTCTCCCGCTCTCTCTTTCTCTCTCTCTTCTCGTGACCAATCGATTTTTCCATCTACGCCTTTCTCCACCATGTAGTACAGAAAATTTGTTCCAAAAGCGCCGCGCGATCCCTTATCTCGCCTCATCGTGCTTTCATCGCAGCATTCCAATAAGTCACGAGCGCTGTGCAGCGCGTAGTAGTAGTCCCAGGGATGAAGGAAAATAATATCAAGGTGTTTCCTGCGAGTCAATATTTCCTACCTGCAGTGGATACACTTTCTCGCTTATCTTTGGCGCAAACTAAACGCTTTAGCTGCTGAGTTCCATACCGAATATCGGATGACTGGCATTACATTACCATACCGAACAATTATGAGTGGAAAAGATGATGGTTATGATAAGTTCTCTTTTCCTCATTTGAGTGCGGTAAATTCTTCTTATTGTTAATTCGGTTTACCCATAAATGATCCTTTTCCAACAGAATCTGGACTATCATTAGTTTCACGAAGAAACTCATCCGTTGAGAATCTTCACCTCTCATTAAGTCCGCAACTGAAAAGAAAACTCTAAAGCCAGATCAAATAGAACCAGCAATTCAAAGGCTTAATGACAATTCAGTCGATCTTACGAAAAGTAAGGATCTCAAGCTCCACAATAAGCCATTGAAAGCGATCTCTAACGAGGAGTGTAAGGCAGCGAGCTAGGCCAAGAAGCAAGAAGAAGATCGTGCATCTCGTACGAGCCGTTCCACCCAATTATCCCCGCGACTGTTCGACCTATATTTTCCAAAGTGCTGCTGCTGATGCTGCCGCCGCCGCCGCCGTTCGTTGCCGCTGCCGCTGCTTCTGCACCGCTCAAAATCGCAGTCGCTCGCGCGTGGCAAGCCTCTGACCCATTTCGCCGCTGAAGACACTGGGTATATGTATATATACTTGCTCTCTCTCTCCCTCTCTCTCGAGCCTCGAGAATATCGTGCTTGCCAAAGGAGGAAGTAAGTGGATACGCATAAAGTCACTCGTATATCAGTCCGCGGTAGCCATATAGCAGTCTATATGGTTTTCCCTCTTTACTTCTCCTCTTCAACGTACACATCCCAATCTTTCTCTTTCTCTCTATCTCCTGTATACCCCTCTCCCGAAATGTGTCTACCGTGAAACGTAGACGAGTCTCTGCTGCTGCTGTGCGAACTGTAGTCCATGCATCCTAAACGCCTTCTCTGGGTGCGTGTGCGCGTGCCGTCGAAGTCGTTGGCTGTGGCAATTGCGTATATGTACGTCTGGGATATGCTGGTGTTATTGTCTTTGTGTTTTATACCCAGTGACGAATCATTCGGAGAGCGAAACAGGGTCTGGCTTCTTTGTTGATCCCAATATATATATATATATTCTGGGTGTCTTTCGTCATTCAAAATATATTGTTGATAATGAAATGATAAACTGTTGTATGATTTTTGATAACTGGTGCATTCTCTTTTCAGTTGAATTTTCGATGAAGATTTTGTCATACCTGAAACGCATACCAATTTTCTCTTACATTAAACATAAATATCTTTTACATTATGATGTGTATATTGCAGTTCAGATACTTTCCATTAAAAATGTTATAAATATCTATCCACGTTTTTTACAGATCAAGTTAGCATTGGCCAATATATGTTGACTACAAAACAAATTTTCAGTTAGATCCTAGATCTCATCTCGGATGAACCTAATTCTGTGTATCACATATTATAACAAAAACAGAGATTTCTCGTTCGTCACCAATAAGTTGATTGCTCTAACGAACTACTTCTTCCGTGTAGACGCAATTTTTGTAAAAACCCACTCGACGCCATAAAGCTTCATCGCCATCAACCCCCATAAATCATCCATATGCTCACGCGAGAAGCCACAATACTTTGGCTGCTACGCGCTAAGAAAATTGCACGGCTGAACAGTTGCTTCATTCGCTGCCGGACAGAAGAAAAAGAAGAAGAAGCAGGAGCCCTTTGCTTATTCGTCCACCACGAAGCCACTGCACACCGCACGAGCGAGCGTGTGTACCATTCATAAATATCCTCGATAAATACCTTCGACGCGGAGGCATCCATATGCATCGGTTGGGTGTACGCCGCGCGCGGGACGACGAGAGAGAGAGAGAGAGAGAGAGAGAGAGAGAGAGAGACTCCCGAGCGACGCCTACATATCGCGTGCGCCGCGCCGCCAGCGCTGATTTAGCGACGTGTTACTATACTATACTCTCTCTCTTCCTTGGCTTTTTCCCGTTTCTGTACACATAGTCGGGCTCTTTTTTATTTTTCGTGCGGTGCGTATAGGTATATACCCCGGTGTGTGCGAAGGAGCGTCTCGTAAAGTTCAGGGTTAGTGCTCTTGAAATATGCATGTGTTTTTGGGGGCTTTCAGTGTGCCCAAGTTGGCTTCTGCATTAGCTTTCTTTTATGCAGAAATTTATTTACAAGCCGTGAGCGATGTGTGTGCACCTCTATTTTCGTTGCTGATGGTGAAACTGACTTCTCGGACCCGCGTGAGTCAACCACTGACACATCTTTATTGCTATATTTTACAAAATAATTAATTATGAGAAATATGATATATTGGAGTAAAATATTATTCAGTACAATACAAATAAGATAAATTTCAAAACATCGTCGAAGAATCATTAATCGGAATCCTCGAGGAAGACTATAGAAATTCAATGAAAAGGTCGAAGCGTCAAACTTTATAACAACATTTACGTGCAAGTATAGAATTCGAGTTCCAAAAAGCATGTGCGTACATAAACATACAGTGGATACCCATATCAAAATCAAACCGCATTATTATCCTCGTTTCTTGTCGTGTCAATATTTGCACAACTGCAGCCGTATACGCAATCAGCCGCTCGAGCATCAAAAATCCCAGCTAAATCAAGATTATCGTCGCGATCCACCTTGTACCTATATATATATATATATAGGTACATATATATATACATATATATACCTTTCGCTTTTGCTTTAACGACGCTTATTAAAGGATTCCGAGGCTAACGCAGCAGCTCGTACAGCCCACTCTCGACTATCGCGACTCGCACGCGCTCGCGAGAGCTAATCTTTTTTTCTTTTTACTTATATACCTGCGACTCTGAGACCGGCTCGTAAAACGATTATGCCGCTCGTAAATAACTTATACAACGTTAACGGCGATATATACATTATGCGTAGGGATTTTTGGAGATAGAAAGAGAGAGAGAGAGAGGGAGAGGGGTCTCCCTCTTTCTATCTCTCCATTTACGACGGATTACTCCCTCCGTTTTAATACGCGACGACATTGTATGCAGATCCTTCCGTGAGACGATCTGCCTCGTGCAGGATTGCGTCAGATATATGTATACACCTCTTGTTGTGCATCCAAGCTCCTGTTTTCGTAAATTAAGCTTTGAGTTAGCGTGGACCGTATCGTTGGGTTTATCAAAACTGCGCGTGTAGCTTTTTGCGGGAACACGACGCTGTTCCAGTTGGCCAAGCGAGTCTTCTGTTTCTTTTTTATGGACGTCCCGGGTTATCGTATTAGTCGGTGAATGCAGATTGTTTCTGCGATTTCGGGGAGATCGGAATTAATGAATTTCCGTGTATACATAATTACTCGTAATAAACAGAGGTATTACTTTTTATAGGTGGAGGGGCCGACCGCCGAATATTTATATTTCTGGAAAAGTGTCTTCTACCGCGTTGTTACCGATAAACGTAGCGTTCCCGCAGCTGCATACATTTTTTCTCCTCTTGAAAAATAAAATAAGTTATATTTAATTGTGTTTGAGAGCTGACTATACAAGAATTAAGCGACTAATTAAGTCCGAGAAACTGCGCAACCCGTGCAAGAATCAATTTCGTTCTTTAACGATCGCTGCCACTTAAAATAAACACATTTTTATCAATATATGCGTGAGCAATATTACGAAAATAAGCTCTCGAATACATCAGTCGCACGCAGAGTCCGTTAAAAGAAGAGAAAAAAAAACGATCCCAAGCCCGCTAATAAGCAAGAAAGACAAGACTATACGGCGCGTACCTTTGGCTGTGCAGCGAGAGCTTACTGCGCGCGCGCGCGCGCGGCAAAAGGTTAATAAAGTAACAACAGTTGGCTTCTCAGTAGACCTCCGTAATCGCTCATCTTTGCCTCTTCGGTTCACACGCGCTCCTCGACAGTCTCTCGTACTCCCTCTCGCAACAGTCCTTTTCTTTTACCTTCGCGTCTGCAGCACACGGACCAGTTGCTCTTTTCTCCGCACTTTTCTCTCTCTTGCCTCTCGACTGCACTGGACCCGCGGCCAGTACACACGCACACACACACACAGAGACGGCCCGTAAATCTCCGGCGTGTTTGCGCCCCGCGCTCGTACTGCGCGCCTTCTGCGCAGGCATCCTTTCTTTCTTTAGGCTCAATGTCGGGTCGTACGTCAAATTTGCACAAGGCGCCCAGAGTTTCGCGTTCTTTCTCGCGATGTTTATTCTGTTTTGACGGACTCTCGGCTCGTGCGCGCGGCACTGCTGAGCGAGCGCAGAAGGTGATTTTAGACTGATTGCTGTGGTATGTATACGCGAATCGTTACGGGGGCATCGGGAGAGTTCACCCGAGTGCCTTCGAGTGCACGACTGCAATGTCCACTTATGGCGATACTTTTTTTTTGTGGCACCCATAACTTATTGATTAGTAAGCAAGGTTATTGTGCAACCATACTTTTCCACCTACATTCTTTACATCTTAAAAGAAGGAACAGTTATATTAATCAAATTTGAGTTGAGCCACTCTTTGAATAACAGGCTAATGCCTAACTTTCCATTGCTTCGTCAGTTTCTTCCAGTCTCACTTTTCGCAGATGCAGGACAGTAGATTTTTTGGCGAAACCATTTCAAAGATACAATCGGCAAGATCAACACTGTTTCTCACCGGCCATCTCGCGAAATAATAAAACAAAAAAAAACAAAAAGCCAGTCCGACTAATCCCGCGTTTATCCCACACTTGTAAATTATCCCCTCCCCTCTCCACCTCCCCCGTCCCCCGGGTTGAGCTTGGATCAAAGGAGCCTGCGCATTCGGCACTGCATTTGCCATTCGCTTCCCGGCAGAGCAGCACACAGCCCGTGTGCAGAGAGCCCTCCTTTGCAATCATAAAACGATAAACGATTGCCGCGCGGTCCTCGGTCGCCGCGCGCGCGCGCGCGACTAATAAATATTCGCGCTCGTGCGAAGCCGCTGCAGCGCCTGCATCCTCGGACCATCTCACGGGAATACTCTCTCACGCAAGCGCTATATTCGAATAGCGAAACTCGTATATCCGCCGAAAATAATTTCCAAGACAGAGATTCCGTCCGTCCTATATATATACACACCACAGTGTGGCCCTGTGTGTGTTATTATTAATATATACCGAAAGAGAGAGAGGGAGAGGGGGGGGGGTGAGTGCAGTGTGTATCATCGGGACACGGTACGGAATATCGGATAGCGATCTCCCACGCCCAGCCAATCGGATCTCGCGGTGCCCATCTATAGACCCGCAATTACCGCATCTCTCGCTCCTCTTATATATATACGTAGCCCACCCATAGTGGGCAGCTTGTACCGGCAGTCCGCACACGCCCGCGCGGATGATCGCCTATACAACAACGAGTCCTGCAACGAAGCTTTTTTCAATTTAACACCGCGGCCTGCTTCGCGAGCCTGGAATCTAGTTCGCTTAGATCGACTTGGCCTGACGGATCAACCAGTACTATGCAGGGATTGGCGAGGCTCGAGGCAGCTTGAGTCCTTTTTAAGTTTCTTGGTACTGAGGTGGAAAATGATTTTGCATAGGCGTGTCTGTCTTAACTGAGAAAAACGAATTACTTATACAACTATAAACATTTATTTTAGAAAAAAAAAACTCATTATAAATGGTTTCATACGATTAATATGATTGCATGTTGAACGAAGCTCAAACGAAAGCTTACGTCAAAGCAAGTAAAAGTGCGACTCTGATTGGAAACCACTCGATCGAAATTTTTTACATAACTTTATAGTGTGTTGGGTAACTTGACCCTATGGGATCAAGCACATCCCAAAGTAAGGTGTCAGCTAGTTAGTCCGTTGAATATCTCGACAAGTTATGTAGACAAACGACAGCATGAAACTTGAGATGGTAGAAATGAAAGAAAGCGAGAACGAATTGATTCGATCAAGACTGATTTACCATCCGTTTTAAGCTTAAGGAGTCATTTTATATAACGCGTACTCTAGCGTATTCTGAGACTAATTTAAAGAATTACTTTCTTCGGTACAGGACTACTGATCTAAAAAAACCTAATTAGCAACTGTTAAGCATGAACCAAACCGTATAGCAAATGTAAAACGAGTAAAAATTCCTTTCTCCACTTCAAAAGAAAAAAAAGAACAAACACGATGAATCGCTCCACATAACAGCACACGCCTGTGGTCTGGCATATGCACACGCGTTACACGCACCAAGTCGCTGCAGCAGCATCAGCAACAGCAGCAGCAGCTCGTTCCCTCAGTTTTTCCCGAAGCGTATCGTTATCTGATAGCGGGCCGCGCCGCGAGCGAGCGAACCCTATCAATCACCGGTAAACAGCTGCAGCAAGCCCGAAAAAGAGTGGACGTGTGCAGCGCACCGGGCAAAGTCGCGCGCTATTAATTATCAGAGAGAGAGAGAGAGAGAGAGGGAGAGACTCTTGTGCAAGTACGCGGACGATGACTCGAGACTTTTCCCGCTCGTCCGAGCATCTCTCGGCTTGAACCCTTTTCGTCGCTCGATCGACGGCTGTAGTAGAGAAAACGATATGTGACGGCGTCGTGGTTTTACCTCGATACTTTCGACGTCTTAGTTATGTATGGATTTTACTGTGTACTTTACTTGTATCAATTAGAGGCTGGATTTTGTTGTAGTACATACATGAATTCAGTTTGCTGTGAAATCTATTATTTTTGTATATAGGATTGTGACATTACGAGCCACTACTTTTTAATTATTTATTGAAAATATATAGATGTTCTTGTTCGAAATTGCGCCATTCATCTTTATTCATTTCAGTATGTACGTTTTAAAAATGTGGCTTGTTAAGACAGTAATATAACGTGTTTTCCGATCTCAAGAACATTCTTTACTTTCATTTTACCCAGCTGTACATAATTTTTTAAGTAACTTACTTGGCTGTTTATACTAATTACAAGAGCGTACATGAGAACCTTATGAATAATAAACGACCAACTTTAAATTCAAATATTCGCTGGTTTATTTTTAGCCTTTTTTATGATCCTGTTAATACTATACGCTATTATCCAATAAAGTGGTATGTAGGCGTGGAAAATATATTTTAAGTACCGCGAAAGTTATGCGGGAAATTCCTGAAAAACGAAATGAATAAATGTTGTAATTTACAAGGCCAGGAATTCACATTGTCAGAAACTAATCGAATTATAGCAATTATAACTATTGATACATCACATCTCATTGATATACTGCATACATATACAGATACGGTATGCAACCATCAGTTATCAATTATTCTCAATGTCCTTCAGTCTTTTCATTACACCAATGATCGTCTCATCAAGCGCCTCTTTCTTTTTTCTGTTTCAGGCGGTCGCCAAGAACCTGCAGCCCGAGCAGCGGTGAGTACCTTGACTTTTATGGTATTTCGTACACGTTATACCTTCATGACACGCGCGTGCGAGTGCACAAAACGAGCGAGTCTGTGTACCGCTTAACGAGGATAGGGATATTCAATTAGAAGTGTTATTTTCGATCTCGACGCGGACGTTCATTGTTGCACGTCGTAAATAAAATGCACTCGTACTTTTTTATATCATATATTTTATTTTGTATTTACCAAGCGGACGAGGGGTGACTCGAGCTTTCTCTTTTGACAATGATTGCACCCGATGTAAATTTATTTACTCGTGAGCTATACTTGGAATAAAGACAGAACGACAGAGTCCGTGTAATGAAATTTTGACGTATTTTTGATTTGTTCTTTCATGTGAAATTCTCATTGTTTTATTCTTTCACGTGAAATTTTCATCGTTACCTCGTCCATTGGCATTGAAGCATTTCTATCCAGACAACAAAATTATAAAATCTCAAGCAGCAGACAGCAATTCAATTTTATAATACGATACTTACAGCCTTGCTATCTCCCTCATAAATCGTCTGCACAACACAAAAGACGCGCAATATTTATCTGAATAATATTTTACGTTTATGCCGGTGCTCTATCAAAAAAGATAGAGAGAGAGAGAGAGAAAGAGATGCGAATCGTCCCAATATTCTGGAAAAAGAGGTTAAGCAGTTTGCACGAATGGACTTTATAAATATGGATTCGCTATTAAATTAACATTCGTACGCGATGGCTGGGCGCGATAAGAGACGAGACAAAGGGGATGTTTATTTGCGCTAAGACCGTCCATCAATGTGAATTGCTCCCTCTCTCTCGTCTTACAGTTTAGGGCAGTGTACAAGCTGTATTTATATATATCTCTCGAGTAGAGACACTTTAACGGATTCCCTGGTTATCGCAGGCAGAATCGCAATCTTTTTTCCTCGTACACTTACGCGAGTGTGAAAAAATATTCGCGAGTATCTCGAGCATTGAATACAGAATTGAAGCTCTGGTCTCGCACGTTGAATTATGGTCTGATCTCGAAGCTATTACCATAGACATCGTAAATATAATTATTGTATTTCATGAAAACCACTCTTTTTCTTTTTGCAGGTTTACAACGGCCATTTTAATGAAAGCATTCCCGAAAATGAAATACATCATTGATTTGACGAATACCGCGCGATATTACGACCAAGCAGTAAGTACACAATTTTCAATATAATATTGATCCGTTAAAAAAAAATCAGAACACATGTAAATTAGCTTCCACTGTTTGGAGAAAAAAGTCACGGCTGTTCTACAACACACAGACGATCGGTTTACACGCCGCGAGAGGACATTCCCCTCCTGGTATATATTGAAATGAATTCTTAATGCCTCATTAAACAAGACCAGTCGGTCTCGTCCACTTTTTCTTTTTCTTTTCCCGCGTCTTGTCAACATCTACATTCCTCGATTTTGGTCTGATAAGTACGAGAAGACATGCGCCTCACTGCGCCTTTCCAATCCTCTTTGTTCTGCTCCATGGCTGTAGCTTTTTGTTACTCTGTCGCTCGATCTCAAAATAATTCATTAATCATCATTCGGTTACTTCCGAGCTAATTACCCGTCTACCGTCAAATCATTAAAACTATATCATAGATACCAAACTTGTCTAGAAATATGCTTTTATCATTTTCCTTTAATAAATACTTTATTTGTTATGATAATTAATTTTTATTAACTCGTTGAAAAATGTTTATCGCAGTTGAAAAGAATATTTTAAATGACACATTCAATTTTTTTTATAAAATTATACACGAATATAGACAAATCTAAATACATCGGCATTTAAGACACTCTAATTTTACAATAATATACTTAATGACGCCTAAATTCATGACGGTGTGATCCATCGCCATCAAAAAATTTCTACTTCCTCCTCTTGATTCCCAAAATCACCGCAGGGAGTAAAAAACTTATAGCCGATCATTACAGCCACTTACGCGCTGTCCCCTGCTCAATCATTTTTCGGCCCTCCGGTTTTCCTCAAAATCAGTCATCCCGTCGGTTTCCCTTGGTCGTCGTCCTATTTTTCAAGACCCCCGTCTACTTCTGTATACCTCTATACACACCCTATACCAAACGATAATACAGCGGAAAGGCAGGATGAAGCCGAGGTCAGTCCTCGCTCTAACTCTATTAAGCGTTTACGGAAGATCCAAGAGCTACGGGGCTAATTTGGCCAAGGGAGAAAAGCTCGGGGTAAAACTAATGAGCTTATTATTAAATTTGCTGCCCTCTATGTTAAGCTCTGCTCCTTTTTTCACTATCTATCTCGCTGGTGATGCGGCCTGGGACGAGATGTAAGAAAACCGCACGTGATAAAAGGCGCGTATTATACGCTCTTTTCTGGGTCAGCTTGATAGGATTACGGATCGAACTTACTTTATAATAAAGTATGTATATATATATATATATATTACGTGCCTTTTAGTTTTTTAATGATTAGCATGGGCGTTCTTTATTGCGCGGGTTCATACAGTCTCTTTTTTTTCGAAGTTCGTTCGCCTGTTTTAATTTTTCAATGCTGCGGCGCTTCTTTTTCTTTTTTCTTTTCTATGGGGCTGGACTGGTAAATCGACTTTAGTAGATGATTATTTTTTTGAGGTCTATATAGTTTATGAGTTGTAACGTATTATTTCGAGTTATTGCTCTATAATTATATTTTTGTTCGTATAATAATATTACTTTCATTCGAAATTCTTTCATTGGCGATCTTATAAAGTTGAGGTTATTTTTTGTAAAAAGATTTGTCAAAGTCTTGCTTTATCATGTTTTATCATCAACGATAGATGAAAAATTTAATAATCGTCAACGATTAAAACAAATAAATTCAAGAATTATTCACATTTTCTAATAAAATATGTACGTGCGCGTGAATACCTTGCCGCTAGACATCGACGACGAAAGGAAAAAAAGAGTGTAGTAGAACATGTCAGAAAAGAGCTAAAGACATAAATAATTCTTATTAAAATATGCAATAAAGAATTTATGTCTCTCACTCGGCGGCACATCGGCCTCGTGAATTTAATCTCTCCGCGGCCTGTCCATAAATTCATAAGGGAGAGAGAGAAAGAGAGAGAAAAGCTGCTCACAAGATCTATATTAGACCAAATGAAGATAGAGTCCCTCGGCAAGGGCATACCAAGCAGTCTCTCGATAAAAATCTAAAGCATCTGTGGCTCGTTAAAAAAGAACGAGAGCTCGTTCACTCTCTCTCTCTCTCTCTCGTTCACTCTCTCTCTCTCTCTGATCTTGTTCGCTTCGCGGCGAGAGAATTTTCATCCTGAGGCAGAGAGAGAGAGAGAGAGAGAGAGAGAGAGAGAGAGAGAGAGAGAGAGAGGCGCTCACGGTGTGGCTTCCACTTTTCGACGCTCGCGGCTCGGAAATCTGGCCAATAAGTGGCTTCATCACCTGATGACGCGCCAATTAGTCTCGCTGTTATGACACCTTCGGGGCTCTGCTTCTAACCCAACCTGCAGCCAATTTGCATTTTCGAAAACTACTCCTTTTTAGAACGAGCCTTTCAATAGATTCTCGATTTTTTCCTTTGATTTTAATAATTATTGGAAAACGACAGCTTCGAGATAATACTACAACTCATTCCATGAAGAAGACTTCAACCAAACAAACGCTTTCTAACATTAAAATAGAGTTCTAGTCAGGCCTCGATTAAACAGTCGAAAGGTGTAAAAAAGAGATGAAGCATCACAAAATCAGCCATATATCCCAAGTGCAAAGCTCTCTCGTCAAGTGCGCGCGAGCTGGATCCGCTTCCACGGAGGGCCGCCCACGTAATTATTTACGTCATTAATAATTAATGGGACGCCGCTGCTCATTTGCCGCGTAATTAGAGGCAGAAAGGCGAGCGGACAATGCGGGTGTGTATAGCTTTTCTGAGAGGTGAACGATCGGCTTATTAGAACGCGCGCGCGAACGCCGTTTTTTTCTCATTCTGCGTTGTGCTGTCGCGCTGATTGATACGTGGCGGTTAGTTTCTCGGCCATCAGGCCACAAGGTCGACCTTTAGATTTTTCTTTTTTTTTTAAAGACAAATGTCTTAATCTCGCGGGCTCCTATGCGCCTGTTTTACTTGTAGATAGCTAAAGTGCTTTTTTTTTAATCTTTAACTGAATAGAAGCCTTTTTGTTTAGATGATGAGTTAGTATGTTGTTATTGGGTAACCGTGTCATTTTGCTAGCTCCGTTATATGAAATGTGATTAAACGTTGTTTCTTTTGAACCAGGTCCGTAATAGTACTATCCTATTAAATTCACAACTGCAGTTTATCATTGCATTTACAAAATGATTTTTAGAGGAATATAACTTAGTACAAGCTTTATCATTTGATCAATCTTAATGTCATTTGATCTCTCTTTATAAGACTTTTTTTTACAAAAATCAACCGTATTAATGTTAATACATCCCAAATAATTATCATCATTTTGAAACGCACTAATTAGATCAATATACCTCTTTTCGAAAACACGAATTGTCTCTCGAAATTACAAGAATTTTATACTCAAAGTCCGTACACATTTCACTCGTCCAACATTTGATATACATAATCAGATTACCAATGCTGTCATCCAAGCCATTTAATTATCCCCATAAGCCTAAATCAGCCTCGCAGCCTCCACCACACACATACAAACGCGCGCACACATATCCTCTGATATAAGCCAACTATCTGCTTTTTCTTCTTCGCAGGACTTCACAAACGCCGGCATCAAGTACCAGAAAGTTATGATTCCGGGAATGCAAGTACCGCCGTTGGAGCATGTAAAAAGGTGAGTGCGAGCAAACTGCATAAAGTAAACACACGGGCCGCACATACACGTGCAGGAGCGTTAATTCAAGGTCCCGTGTCTTCGGATCTCTTTAGCGCGCGTTTAAAGAGTAGCGTATTCTTATTATACTCGAGCTGTATATATATCCAGCATAAAATCGGCTTTTACGAGCCGCGGACGCCTTGGTGGCACTGTCCCAGCGCTTGCGTATATATAGTAAATTTTGCGTTGGGTAAACGGGTGACACTCTCTGTGTCTTTAATATTGAAAGGAAAAAGTAAATATCTGAATTTCGTTGGGATTGGGATTGTTCGATTATTCGAGCTCGATCGGTAATAAATTCGATTTGAGGGTGGATCGCGGTCGAGTTGAAACTTGAGACAAAATGTACTTGGTAATGTTAAATATATAAGATCGCTGAGGATCGCCAACTTCTCGAAGGTTCGTCCAGGAAGGATATGGTTATTTTTTTTATCAAGTATGCGCGATTTACGTACTGCTCTTTTTAACGACTGCTTTAAAGATCGAAATTTTCACCAAATATATAGAATTACCATTAGACTACATCCTTAAATAATTGACTATAAAATTTCACGTAACTGCAGTTACAAGTAATTCATACATTTCTCTATAATCTGATTTTTCCAGCGATATTAAAATTTCTTGCTAAAAAGTTAACATCACTACTATTATGTAAATCCACCACATCACCATATTTAGGGCGCATGTCAAAACAAAATGTCACCCACCTAGTCTTAAAATGTTAAGTAATAACAAGCACGTCCGCGATGCCTCAAGCCAATAAAACGTTATGAAAAAGCCTCCACAGCATCATGAGATCTGCAGTAGCCGGTGTCACTAAAGATTCCTCACCCAGCAGCAGCAGCAGCAGCGATATCGAGCCTCGAGCGGCAGCAGGTAGCAATCGGTGCACTTGTGCTGCACTGCCACGCATCCAAGGCGTGGGCGCCCTTCGGCGATCATTCTCTCTCTTTCTCGAGCGAAAAACGATTCGCGCACTCGTACAGCGAGCCGCGTTAACCGCCCATTCAGCTTAATGTCAATCGTATTTCAACCATTCGCTGCCTTTTTTGCAGCTCTGCTTTACCTTCGACGAGGCCCTCGGGCTCTCACGCGAGACCATTACATTGCGCTCTCTGTGCACGCACAATTTGTTACGAAAATGAAATTACGCCGCTGCCGGTCTAATGTCGTCTAATTCATTCGCGGGCAGCTTGCTAAGTATTATACGCGCGGAGGATGCGTTTTCGTTTACGTTTTTCTTGCAGCGCTGGAGCGATTAATGCATGAAATAATTGGGACTGCCGTGTATAGGAGTGCTCCACGGGTTCTGGTATATATACGATTATTGTCGTGTCGCACAATGCAACTATTGGCGTGAATGTGTCGTTATATTAATTAGCGACGGTGGAAGAAGATCTTTCTTATGGGTCTAGATTATTTCGATCGGTTGAACGTGTCTCTCGAGGTTCCAATTGGCTTGATTTATGATTTCAGGAATCTTCAAAAACGATTATGAAAGGAGAAAATGTATAAAAGTAGATAGATGCAGCCGAGTATTGCAAGACAAAGGTTTTGAGCAAAGGTTCACATTGTCGTTCCAAATGACAGCTGATCGCGATAAAAGAATCTCAACTAAGAATCTTTCGCACCTTAATCGCGTGCATTCTCCTCTATCCTACAAACAGGTGAAAAAGTGTATGTAGCCTCAATTACGGAATTAGCACGTGCGCAGCGATTACGGCCGCGTAAAGCAGTCGCGACTCTCCTAGCTCAACCGTTATAATAAGGAACACACACTGAAATCTATCCCGCGGGGGGCGGGGGGGGGGGGGG
>UELV01109580.1:0-10524 GCA_900490015.1 Megastigmus stigmatizans
GTCTTACAGTCTAATCAATATTAATGGGCAATCAGATTGCCCTTGTTTTTGTTGTTGGGGGCGATCAGATTGTCCTTTGTCAGTTTATATGTTATAACTTTTGAGCCACTTTATCAATCTTTATGAAAATTTATTCAATTCTTAACAACATTATTAGCATGAATTTTTTCAATCTTCAGGCACAAATATTTGTTATTTTTTGAGAAAATAACGATATTACGAAAAAAATCGAATTTCTATAGCATTCGATAACAGGAGTAAAACTGCTTAGAATAAACAAACCGACAGTTCGAAATGATACAAGGTTAAAAAATTAGTAAGATACAATTTATGAAAATAAAATCTTACCTTTGGCTTTTTGAATTTATTTACTATAACTTAGTTCTTTATTATTTTTTATAGTTTTAGTATATTTTTTTATTTTAATAAAATAAATGAGATATTATAATTTTTAATTTAAAAAAAATTAATGCTTGTTTAATTTAACACGTTCGTGGATATATGAGGTATGAAATTCGGGTCTACTATGCTGGACGAGTCGTATATGATTCGTATATAAAAATTCGAATATTTTATGTAAGTGATATTTTTACCTGTAAATCACTAAAAAAATTACATTTTGGAACAAACCATTAAGTTAGAGGAAGCTGAGTGCCAATGAATTGGAAGCGGTTTTTTAAATGGAAATCTCTATTTTCTGGGTTTCACCTTAACGGGCCGGATACACCACGGTTCCTCACCAAGGGTACCTTAACCAGTTAGATCCACAATGGATGTAACCTTGATTTGACTGAAACATTTTGAACCCTAATTTCCCCCTAGGGACCATTTTCCAGGAGCCAAAAAGGCGTTACTGTTTAAAATTTCATAGTTGACCTTCAAATGACCTCGGAGGACATGTCCAAGGTCAAATTCAGGATTATCATTGGAATCTTCGTCGAAGATCTTATCGACCTTGGGGCTCATCATTTTTATTTAGGTAGCTGGTTCTAAAATCAGGGAGGGGATCCAATACTTTTTCAAGACCCTGTATATAAATATAATAAATATTTAAATAATAAATTGAAGATATTGTAAGAAAAACTATTCAGATATGAGCACATATGTCTAACAACAAATAATCTCACTAACTAAGATATATTTATATCTTTATATATATGAGATACGCTATAATTATACGCATATCAGTTTTTTCCGTTTATCGCGAAATTAAATCAATGCGATAAAATATGATAACAATTCACCTGCGTCGGTTATTACGGTTTATGAAAAAACGAGTAATAAACGATGGTCACTATACGTTAGAAAAAGTACACGTACCAGCTTTTTTGGTGTTTTCGCAAATTGATTGGTCAAATATTTCCA
The DNA here is from genome assembly GCA_900490015.1 of Megastigmus stigmatizans. Taxonomy (NCBI): domain Eukaryota; kingdom Metazoa; phylum Arthropoda; class Insecta; order Hymenoptera; family Megastigmidae; genus Megastigmus; species Megastigmus stigmatizans. Next base: position 1,366 of record UELV01109580.1, read on the forward strand.
TTAGTATAATTTCTTAATTCATAGTCTTAGAAAAATATGCCTAATGCTAATGTTATCTTTGTGATAACTTCGCTACTCGGTTCCGTTATAGCATGTTCTTCTGGTTTGTACTTTGGATACGTTTTATTTCCAAGTCTGATAGCAAAAAAAATTAACAGTGTAAGTATTATTTGATTTCAATATTATTATGCTGCGAAATAACTATATTGCGATGTGAAAGTATACTTATAAAGTCAGTTTTGTTGTACAGAGAAGAGCGGGTTTAATAAAAGTAAAGTTATGGCAAATAAAACTAATATGCCTATGGTTAGAGTATCATAAAAATTGTGAGGGTGGATCGTAATAATGTATACATAGTACTAAGTAGTTAAGTAAGTATATATTTTTAGCCAATAACTTTTTCGACGTCGCGTTAATAACTTTCCTTGCAAATTATAATTAATTTTTAATTAATTAATTATTCAAATCTCTTCAGGACTGTTATTTAATCGGTAACCTTAACTAAAATAAATACCAGAAATGATTACTTTGGAGTAAAATTAATTAAAAAAAATATAAATTAATTAAAGCGCTACTAAGAAATGGTTGGTAAAAGGTATAAAATTGATTATCATAGCAAGTCAACAAACAAATTTGTAAAAACAGTTTGAATTTTTCTGTTTTTATTTAAACACTCATCTTTATGCCGTGTATATTCTATATTTATTTTAAATTTTAATCCTAAGACTATTTATTATATTCGTTAAATCATATTTCGTGGATTCCAAAAAAAGTGAAAAATAATTTTGCATTAAAAATATATTTATTCTGCTTGTATGAAAAAGGTTGATATAAAATTTATGAATATTAAAGTATTGAATAAAAAGTACTGAAAACGAAAATAATAAAGTCATTTCTCTATGCAACTGAAATTAATAAAACCAATACGCTGTTATGTATTCGAGTATTAGTTCACTGTTACTTTATTTGTAAATATTATTTATTTCGAAATTTCATAAAAGATTTAACAAGAATGGTAGTTATATTTCATGTGGTAAACGATTCTTTAATAAGTTTTATTATCGGTATTATGGTTAATGAGAAAAGAACGTGACTTTTTAAATATACTCTTATCAAAGGTTATCGTGGCACTGCAATACTATTACGTATTATGATATTAAACTTAAAGAAGTAAACAGATTCATTGTAAATTGATATTATGCGCAATTTTAGAGATAAACTTACTTTTAGATGTAAAATTTTATCGTTAGAAATAGAAGACGGGTTTATTAAAAATTTCAGCATTTTATAACTGCCACAAAAAATTTTTCGTCACTCTAACCACAAAATCGCATGTTTGATGCGACTTTACGGCTCTCGTGATGAAAAATACGGTTCGAGACTAGGGCGTAAGAGGATTTTTCCCTCACTCGAATTTTCGACCTCGCTTCGCTCGGCCGAAAAACGTCTCGTGAGTGCAATAATCCTCTTCCGCCCCCGTGTCGAAATGTACTATTACATCTATAACTCTGAGCATTTTTAACTACTAGCTTATTTACAAATTCTTTATATTCAGAAATATGTTAAAGAAAAGAAACTTAAAAACTTTAAAAAGCACTTAAAACGTTTAGTGTATGAATCTTTAACCTTTAGAGGACCGGAAAGCCGATATATCGGCTCGCCCTGTGATGTGAACTTTTTACATAGTTGATACATGACACTAGACACTAATTTGGGCACTTTTCTATCGTGATTTTAACTCTTAAATCCCGGCCGTCTAAAGGTTAAGAATATTTTGTGACGTCTAACGTACACTGAAAATCTAAATATAGCACGCTTATAAATATTTGTGATATTTACTGCACTTATGTGTAATATAAATAGATTTTATTACCTAGCGATTAATTGAAAGTACTACTTTCTCTCCAGGCGCCTGTTCGAGAATGTTATATTTTCGTCCTCGCTACTAGAAGCGGCGTAATCTACTATATAATTATTCTCATCTCAACAGAAATGGCCAATTTTTTCCCTGAAAAGCGAGACAAAACTAGACTTGTTTCCCTCTTTTTAATTAATTTCACTTTTCTCCCGCAAAAAGTCAAAGGAGAAAAGTGGATTCCTTAGAAATTTCCGTAAAAGTCGCTCTTGATTCCCGAGGGTGGGTTCGCTGCCCGAGCGAGCGAAGAGAAGCGAAAATAATATGTAATGCACTATTAGGCATCATAATGCGCAGAAGGAAGTGTATAAAAATCAAAAGACGAAAAATGAACCATTATTGTTTTAAAAAGTTGTAACAGACTTGGATTTGCAGTATAAGCACAAGGATAATTTCTTATTGCCTCATAGTTCTTTGAGATATTCGGATTATTTTGGGAAAAGACCGTTAATTGAACATCTATAACTTATATATTTGCTGGACGATTATAGAAGTAATTAGAAAAGAATCGGGTTGAAACTTTCAAAAAAGTTTTAGATGTAATTCTCTACAAGATAAACGGATCAGAATAGGAAAAGATTAAATTGAGGCTTAAAATTTCATTTATTGATTCTGCTCCGCTTATCTTCAACAGAATCATACTTTTCCGAAAGTTTCAAATTACGATTCTTTTCAAATTGCTTCTTCAAACATGTATCGGGTAAACATAGATGCAAAAAAAAAAAACAGATGTAAAGAAAAAGTTTCATTAATACATCTCGAAGAGCTAATAAAGGGATTTGATAATTACGTCTATGTTACCAAAGGAATTGTATTTTATGTAGAAGAAATTTTGGCTGTCTATCGTGACCAGAAAATTTTTGGAAATAACTTGAAGACTTGCGTTAACTTAATCTAACGTTAAAAAAATTGTTTTTTTTTATGCGTATTCGTAAGCATACGTATAATAGTACTTGTATATTCTTAAATTATATAAGAATATTGCTCAACAGGCTTTGTTCAATATCTATTTGGAAGCTGCTGCATGTATGCTCTCTCTCTCTATACAAAGGTGCAAAAATGAATGCCAATGCATAGGCGTTTCATTTTTCATTTATAATTTTAAAACGTTTTATTTGTAATCTTTACATATTTGCAATAGCTGCATACGTATGTGTAAATGTATGTATGCATGTATATAATCGATCTACAGAAATTATTTATTAGATTTTCAAGTGCAAATAGTTCAGACTTATTATTAATGTTAATAGAATCATTTTGTAAATAAAGAAGCTAACTACACATACTATATGTCCATGAAAATATAAGGCATGTATAGAAGGAAAGATGTTCACGACCGGTAATTCGTCCCCTAAAAATAAAGAACTTACGAATTATACCCTGTCATTGTATATAGATTCAAAGCACAAGAAACTTTTGTTAAAGAATCAGCTGTCTATATATAAAGAGGAGCTGAGATGTACTTTATTTTGAAGTTCGATAATTAACATAATAGGTTCTTAGTATTGAAGTTTCGAGTATAGTCAGGTATCGTACGATACTACTTACGATAATTTTCATACTCTAATCAAGTATCTCAGTTTCCTTATTCTCTAGATAGCTGATTCTTTTTATAAAAAATATTTCTCGTCTCACTATTTGTATTGACACATACCTAGTTTACTAAAGCTTTCTATTAGCGACAAAATCACCTATATCTATGACACCCTTCTTTAACTAAACCTGCAACATTTTAATTTTTAATTTCTAAAGTTAGTTGATTCATATGCGATTACGTTATTGTATCTATATAATGGTATTTTTTACCCTGGGCTCACACAAGGGCGTGAAGTTTTATGCCCGTGGTGCGCACATTATATTTCGATGTTGAGGGCGTAAAATGCTATTTTTCAAAATTGGTACAAGGTGTAAAACGCAATTTTACGCCCACTGCGTCGAAATAGTACATTTCGACACGGGGGCGGAAGAGGATTATTTCACTCACGAGACGTTTTTCGGCCGAGCGAAGCGAGGTCGAAAATTCGAGTGAGGGAAAAATCCTCTTACGCCCTAGTCTCGAACCGTATTTTTCATCACGAGAGCCGTAAAGTCGCATCAAACATGCGATTTTGTGGTTAGAGTGACGAAAAATATGTTTCATGAGCATTCAATCTCTAAAAGAAAAATCTATTGAATATATAACAATTTTTAGTACTGTGAGTAATATTTGTTTACAATTCGTGAGTAGTTTATATAGTAAGTCTATTTTCAAGGCAAGTTTCATTTAAATCTTCGATTTCTATTTTATAGGTAAACCATGAAACTACGCAAAAAGAAAAAAACAACTTGCTATCGCAAAATAGAATAGGTAGCTGTCATGAAGTATATTAGTAGATACATAATAGTCTTTTCAATGTATAAGCACTTATAGATGAACTATAGTAAATCACGATTTTGATTTTCAATTCGCCTTAACTACAAGATAAACATTCTTATTGCGATAATTTATCTATATTTCACTATATTTAACAAGTAAAAAAAATCTTCAAGAATCACGTGATACGAATACAATCAAAACAGTTGCTACTGCATAATTGACTATTCATTTGTTTTAAATTTTATAGTTTTCTTAACTTGTGGAGGGGGATTTCAAGAAAAATTGCTCAGTGATATTTTAAATCTGCAAGTTACAAAAGTTATTTAAAGTAAATTTTTTTATAGACGTATCACTTTACAATGGTTGTTAGTATAAAATAATCAGTGCACCAATCTGTACCGTACTGTCTTACGTAAAGAGGTCGTGTTTAAATATTTGAATTAATTATATAGTTGGAGACCTTTTATTCAGTTTTTTGGGGATCTATATACAGCTCGAAATTTCTGGTTAAATTTGAAATAGTTTTCCTAGTTTAGACTTTGAAATCGTAATTAACCATTTAATGACTTTTTATTTGTAGTTATTGATATATTAAAATAAATTATAGATAGTTTCATTATCAAAATTTTCAAACATCCTCATAAGAATGTTTTTATGACACTTTGATAGAAATTTAAAGTATAGATTGAAGCGTTTATTACGACATCGTAATTTTTTTTTCAATTTTCAAAATAATCTAATTACTTGGATATTTAAATGTAAATTTAATTAGCGGTGGGCAAAAAGAAATGAAATTTGTTTAATTCTATATGATAGTTTTTTTTTTGTCGATATTAATAATATGAATTGCTAAACGTGTTTCAATGCATCATGAGTTCAGTGGCCACGACATCTCAGTATTAAAATGGCGGAGAAAAACTAAAAAAGAGCGAGCGGAGGCTCGACTAGCTTAGCGACACGTCACTTACAAATTGGCGATGCCAGCTTTCCTTACAGCCGAGCTGACCGCTTTCACGGCCGTCTGAATGCTGTTCAGAAGTTGCGTCAGATCACCAGTGGCTCGCGGTACTTTTCGTTGCTCCGCCAGCACGAATCGGGTTAGCGTCATGCAGTTGGAGTCGAATGTTTGGCCCTGTGCAGTCATTTTTCCAAATGCCGTTGATAACGAGCTTTATCTGAAAAGAAAGTTCCTTTTTTTTCATGAAAAATGTATTTGATGCATCACGAAGTTGTTATGTTAAAGAGATGCATTACATTGTTTTCGCTGCGCTCATTCTACCAACAACCTTAAGATAAGCGAGGCTGCTGATACTAAAAATGAGAACTAAAAAACAATATTTTTATAGACTATAAAAATTATATTGCTATTTCCACTTGCATAATTTTGATCAAATTTTTTATGTACTACATTTATTCATGTAAATTTTACACAATAATGCAATTGTTTGATTTCGAAAACAAATCATGTTTGTTATTCGACCAATGCAAATCAATGGTAGATAAAAACATAATAATTATTGTTAATAATTTTTTGCTTGTCTGAACCAATATCTGAACCACAAACAGCTTATATAAAATGTAGCTGATAACTGTTAACGAAGTTTGTATTAATTAACTTATTTAACGTTAATTAAGAATATTTTAATTTATGTATTTATTGTTCACTACTGAACTGCTTTTTTTTTATTCTATTGATAATATTGGTAAATACATGATCCCATATTTTAATTATTTAATTTTTACATTATCACACTTATAATTTGTTTATTTGCAAAATATTTAAAAAAATAAATAAATAAATATAATTTTATATCTTTATAGAAACACTATTTTAAAATATTTATAAAATTTTAAATACTACATTATAGCTTTAATATATTATTTATAATTTCATTCATTAATTATTCGCGTATTAATTAGTATTGAATTAAATAATTATTGATTTAAAATTAAATATTGCACCATACTAATGTCACGTAAGATGAAAAAATTATATTGTAAATGTAAGTGGATTGTTAGTACATTCAATTTTAAATTTGAATATTATTTTGTTTTGTATCCTAATGGAAAATTTAAGGTTATAAAATAGACAATTACCACGTGCCGGCAATCATCAGTTTCGGAATGTCTGATTCGCTAATTTTAAATATGTATTAGAACGGAAACCAGCTAATTTTATTATAATGAATTTTAACAGAGTAGAAAATTTTTTTTTATATAGTATTACTTATTGCTTGTTGTATGTTATATCGATCTCATAGCTTTGTAAACAGTATAGAAAAAATATTTAATTTTGAAACCGCCGCTATTGATCAATATCAATTTGGTATGTTTACATTGTGATAACAGCGTGCCTACAAGTACTTGTGAAGCGCTTCAAGATAGCGCATAAATATAGAAAAATTGTAATTCTTACATAAAGGTCGAAGACACCTCCGCTGATTCTGGAGACGTCCGACGTCAATCGACGGGATAGGTCCAGTTGTTGTTAGAGTCAGGATAAGACTGAATCGGGCGAACTTGTTTAACTATAAAGTAGTAGAGAATACGATCGGCACTCACATACCACTAAGTATATGTTATTTCACAACTTTGAACGGCACATGTTCCAATAGGAATGAAGGCCGTCTCGCATGTTCGACGGTCACTATTGGCTGTCCAGCGATGAGATTTAAAAATGATTCAAAGCAGCACCGCGCACTCTGCCTCAATATATGCGGACGTGGAGAGCGCAGCTCCAGTAGAAAGCTCAGTTAATTTTAGCGATCCCTTTCTGACCGTAGCTTGTGTTCTTCTTAAAGAAAGTTTGTGTTTTGCGCCGCATTGGTTGATTCCGCTCGAATTCGAGAGAAAACAGCCAATCATATAGTAATACTCTACCAAAGTACAACTTAGGTCTCCAAACATGGCACTTGACAACACATTATGCTTAACGAGTTATGCAAATGGTTATCTTTGTGGCATAGATACATAATCTGTTTTTCACGAGAAGTCCGGGATCTGTTAATAGTTGCTCTTATTGACGTGAACTTTGAAATTATCGCTAAAGTATATTTGGGAAAAACGATAATTTATTTGAACTAAGTTTTATATAGTGGTGAACTAGGTGGTTCAATAATAAAACAAAAAAAATATTTTTTAAAGAAACCTTAAATCAAAATTTGACGAGTGATGCTAAAATTGAGCTTTTACATTATAACTATATATCTATAAATATTTATATACTAACAGTAAAGAAATATAGTGTGCAATCTGAATCACTATTTGCACAACATTTTCATAAGCTTGAGAGTTCATATCTTCTAAATTTTCAAATCTTTTCTTTGCTCTTATCACTAAATTATTAGATTTATTTTCACTCTACATAATGTTTACTAAAACGTTGACCAAAACATATTTAATCTGAATTAATTTCGAATGCGAGCTTACTTAATTAAGTCGAGAGATGAATACTATTTTATTATTATGTTTCGAAATAATTTTAGTTAAAACAATTTGTAGTAATATGCTTTTATGCGTATAAAATTTTAGGAACTTCATTGTCTATGCGCATCTTTCTAATACAAGTAATGTGTATGTAAAATAGTGCTAACGTGGATTTAGGCTATTGTTAAAGTTATTATATTAACATTATTCATAATATAAGTTATTAACAGATAAAAAATTGCATATACATTTACTATACTTGAAAAAGAACATTCATCTCATCTTAGGGTAAAGCAGGGTTCTCTAAAGATCTCTACTTTTCCAGTAAACGTTGTTGACATCGAATCGATGCTTGATAAAACAGTGGAAAGAGTGAAATTCAGATAATATTTTCAAGCATATATTTATATGAGAATCATGATACTTGAAATATGAAAGCACCAGTCCAGTATACAGTTTTTAGTATAGCTTTAATACGTAGTAAGTAATGCACTTTCATGTTTCAATAAAAACTGAAATACGTGTAATAATAGAAACAATAAAATGCTCTTTTGATATTGTCTACATAATAATAGGGAATCGCATGAATTTTTTATTTCATATTTTTGTCGTTTCGATTGAAAAAATGTAGTATTTTTTTCTTTTTTGAATTAGGTATATCAAAATTAGAGTACATATAGAGAGTAAACATATTTTAATTCAAGACATCATAAACATTTAAAAACTACTTCGTAATGCACTATTTTTTTAGTAAAAACGTTTAATCTTAATTTGCATAAAATTGAGGTCAATGATACAAGCACAACATTATAGAATAACTCTTCGATGTCCAGGCATTCCTCAAAACATATAATCTTTGCTATTTTCTGTTGCTAACCTGGAAGAAAATTGACGAGTTTGACCGGCTATTAAAAAACAAATGTTCTACACCGTGAATTATATATTATACAGTTTTGAACGAGTTATCAATTAAAAATATAGAGTGTAGTTTTTATATGGGAGATAATAGTGATAATCAATATACTCAAGAAAACTGACTAAAACTGATCAGAAACTCCCACATCAACCAGGGTAACTAACAAGGCATGGTTGTGGATCCTGAAATGTCTTGACACTTTCAGGAACTAAGTTTTCTGCTATCTTTTCGCCCAAAATATCTATGCACATTCTTTTACAGTTTATCGTCAACTCGGAGGAAGAAGCCGGAATCACACTGAAAGAAGAATTGGTGAGCAGCGCCCCCAGAGCTGAGTGGCCGCTCCTCATCTACTTTCGAGTAGCAGCTACTCGATATTTGAGGAGCAGGTTCACAAACGTATCAGGGAGTAGCTCCTCGCTCTTGTTGGGGAGCAGAACCTCGGATCATTGAGGAAAATTACACGATGTCGTTCTTGAATTTAGAATACTTTACGCGCATTTAAAATAAATGTATTAAATATTAATACAATAGCAATGTATATAT
>UELV01109585.1:0-15136 GCA_900490015.1 Megastigmus stigmatizans
CTCTCTCTCTCTCTCTCTCTCTCTCTCTCTCTCCCTCGGACGCAAAAAATATGAGGAAACGTCGAAGGCACACACGCACACCTATACACAGTGTGTATAAGATGAGAGTAGACGAAATAGACGCGGTGCCGAATTCTCTGGCACACGGCACCGATTCTCTTTTTTTTTTTGTTGCTTTTGTTCGTTCACCCACCCAAGGCAATTAACGCTGCCGATATCCGCATGACGCCGCGGAGATAATGCCGAACTGAGACACACACACACACACACACACACGGACACACATACTACCGGCTCATCGACGTATTTAGAAATCAAAACCGAGGATGCATGGCCTTGACGATGACACATTAGCCGTCACGCTGTATATTGCGCGAGGATATAAGAAAGGTGTATATAAGCGAGTGCGCGCGTGTTTCTTCCGAGATACTTCTAGCTACTTCGCTTTTTGTCGTTCCCTCTCGCAGCGCGCAGACTGTGTTATTTGTGCTGAGATGTTGGCCGTTTGCATAGGTGATGAGATGGTGTGTTTGCACAGGCTGGGCTGTTGAGAATAAAGCAGCTCTTCACTCGTGAGTGTGTACAAGCATCGAAAAACTAGCTGGTCTTTACCGTATCCAGTGTGTACGGAAACGTTCACAGAAAAGTACTTTTACGGTAGCTAAATAATTCTCTTCTAAAAACTCAGGAATTGTCGTAGCGATTCGTTAAAATTAATAATGGATGAAGTGCTTTCGCGAAAAGATAATTACACAGGGTATATATATATATCTTAGCACAATCGATAGGGTAAGCTCTGACGAAGACAATTCGCAGTTGCGCACTAAAATCGCAATTATAAAGGTCTCATTCGTTCACAATTTAAATCACATCCTACCGCTTGCGCTAACGATTATCACGCAAAACATTAAATCGCAGAATCTCGCGAAGGGGTGCAGGTGAATCACAAAAGCTTCAGCTTAAAACCAAAAAGAAAGCCACACCTCGTAGGATCGCGGATAGCCATCAGGGATACATAACACCAGAGAGAGAGAGAGAGAGGCGAGTCGTACTGGCTGCACACTGCATATATGTACGTATATACAGAGCCAACACTCGTGTATATATACAGCCACGCGATCCTAATTGCATTACGTAAAGCGCTAACGGGTTGGCCTGCCGTATTCGCGTGCACTGCTGCAGTGCTGTTCGAAAAGTGCTTATATATAGGGGGAGAGAGAGAAGAGCGAGGCTATTATGTAGGCCTTAGCTTATCGTGCCATTCGCTATGCCAGCCATCTCGGCCTCCTTTATATTTTCGTGGCTGACGGTGTAAAAGCAGTGTATAAAGCTGCGGTAAAAGGAGAGAGAGAGCGAAAGATCGGTATCGCCGTTGAGAGCTGCATGATTCGTTCGTTTGAGATTTATGGTGGATTCTCTACTGTACGATGGAGAAACGGGACTGAGAAACAAGTGAATGCACCAATCTACGTTAAATGTATACAAGGCTTATTTTGTGATTGTTTTTGTAAGATTGTGTGGTAGAGAGTGATTGTTCTAACGGGGCCTGGAAGAGTTAGATTTGCTATATAGCAGTCACGGGAAGGAGAAGTTTAGGAGATCCAATATTGCCTAATGAGATTGACGGTTTTAATTAATAGCTTCAAAAGTTATTCAATAGTTAATATATCAGAATCCTTATTAAAAAAGATGAAAGGACACGTAAATTTAAGTAGAAAGCACAGCAACAAAAATTAATAACGATAATTTTGCATTCTCTTTCACCTCAAACAGGCCATAAATGCCCGAATGAAACCACAGCTATTTGAGCCAAGATTGCTTCGATCGCTATACAAAACCACAAAAAAAAGCCATACCCGAGTCGCATTAGGATCACCCCGCATATATATACACACAGACACTCGAGTCACGGGGTTAAACACGTGGCATTAAGTTCGGCGAGGTCAACAGACGTTCCCTCGAAAAGCGCCTCTCCGGTGAAATTCTTTGCGGTTCCCCGACCTCTTGCGTTATATATCCGTCCCCGTTGAAAGAGAGCAGACGAAGAAGCGCGCGTTATCCGTCTCTCCGCGTGTTCTGTGTAATAAAAAGGGGCGAGATCGAAAGAAAGAAATAAAGAGGATGGTTTATGTGTACATGGTGGATCATCGCGAGGTAATCCTAGAAGTCACGAGAGCGAAAAATCGTCTGCCGGCTTATGAGTCTTGTACGTTTGTGCTGTGTTATTTCCACGGACGGGGGGTGTAATCCAAGGAGGATATGCTACTTGCGGCGAATCTTGCCAACTGCCTATATAGGATGTGTGTGTCCACGATCGTCTTACGCGACGATTGCGAGGTGTGTGTGCAGAGAAATGGAACTCGAGCGGAGTGAATCCGTGTTGAATACCGCGGTCGTACTTGTATTCATTTGATTTGGATACTTTCTCAGTCAATGATTAATTTCGTGAATAACTATTTTTTTGTGTTCACGATTGAATTCGTTGTACAAGATATAAAACTGAACTGCGTTGACTATAGATTGAAAACATTAATCGTCAACGCGAAACTCTCCATTTATTAACAAAGTTCGAGTTGAGCATTTACCAAATTGTTTACATATTATTCTTTTGAAATACGTCTCTGGCCTCGATAAGAGACATTAAGCAAGGGTGACGATGACGACGAAGTCGACGATGACGGCGATTACTGCTCCGCTTTTAGATTTCTTCCATTGTCGTATATATTGTTTTTCGCAGGTGTAAGAATGCCGATTATGTAATGGTGGGCGGCATAGTGATATAATTAATTCATGCTCGCCGACCGTGAATATCTCATTCCGCATTATATTCACCCGGACCCATCACTCTGTGCGCTTCCTCCATTCCAAACTTATTATATACGACGCTCCTCGAGATGTGTGTGATGTGTATTATTGCGAAGAGCATGAATCGGCATTATGTAATCAAATCAAATGAATTCCAAACAACAAAAAAACCTCTTATACCGCATCTTTAATACCCTCGATCATAATTGTTGAACTCACCGCGCACCGCTCAAAAGAAACAGCTTTGCCGTTTCGAGAGACTCGACCGCGGAGAGGAACCGATCGAGCCGCCCAAATATTCGTGAAACCCGATTTACAGCCGCAAAAAGAAGTGACGCGAGTCCACAGAGAGAGAGAGAGAGAGAGAGAGAGAGAGAGAGAGAGAGTCACGCAATATTACTCGCGCGGTACTGTATAGCAGCGCACCGTCGCGTTCCCCATCCGAAATTAACGTTGGCTCGCGCCTTTGAGTCAGTGACTAAATATAAACGTCACTTTTCGCGCCTCCCGACTTCCCACGCATCGCCACCAGACGAATTACTGCGGGACTTTGTGCTGTGTGAGTATGTGCGTTTGTGCAGGGCGAATTTCCGTTGACACCCAGTAACGGCGAAAGATGGGAAAAAGCAGCGTATATACATATACATAGGCGACGAAAAGAGTGTGTAACCATGCACCGGCTGATCATTCGATAATGCTTGTAACACGCGTACACAAAGGATGACAGATCGGAATAAATGAGGCTTCAAATCGTCGGTGTTAACGTCGTGATAATTGACTGTGAATCGCTCGTCGTCGACGCAAGGTTGGAGTGGAGCGAAATTTGAATAAACCGCGGTGCACGTTTGAGGAAATGCGGCTAACGCATATAGGAGTTGGTGCAACACCGCTGGCTATGCACAAGCCCATCATAGGAAAGAAATTACCTGTACACGAGTATAGACCGATGACGCAACAACTTGCGCCCGTTCCCATGGACTTCTCTCGAGCGCTCGGCTAAAGTAGCGATTTCGCGTTCTTTCCTTCTCTTCTTTATATATGTGTTTTTGCCCGCTGCCCCTGCGCTTATCGAGTGGGCAAGTCGTCCTCGAGCACAGCAGCAACGCAGTCGAACCCTTTAAAAGGACCGAAATGATCGCGCGCACACGAGCCTGCGAGCCTTGACCAAATTAAACCTCGCAGGGAAATCGAGACTATATACAAGTGCACACACTTATATAAAGAGCCGCGATAACGAAGGCTGCGACCCGAGTAGAAAACCGGCTTCGGGCATATACTTGCTCGAGTTTCGGACTCCAGTCCCGACCATTTTCGAATCTCGCTCCTCGTTAAGACGATTTCGCATGATGTGTCGTTGCGTCACCCGCCCCGGTGATCAGTCGGTTTCAATTTGACGCACGAGCCGCGCGCGAAATCGAGATTGTCTTTAATTATCGGTGTGAATTGCATATATATGTAATATATGCGAATTATGGTAATTGAATCGATTTATACCGATTATCGCGATTGAAGAGTGCGCGCCTGCGTGTGAAAAGTTTCACCGTGTCGATGGGGGGAATGGGGGAATCGAATCGACGAGTGGAGTTTTTGATAATTTGTTGCGTCAATGAAGGTGATTATTTAACGGGATGTTTGCCGATCGGTCATTCGGACGTGTAATATGAATGATCGACCGAATTGAGGCGTATAAGCAAATTGCGAAAGATATTATGTGCTTTTAATGGTATAATGGGCTGTCATACCGTGGATTAAATTAGGGTTCCAAGTCTAATCAAATTAGTTTCAGTTATATCATCGCGTTAAATTGCGTTAGACATTGCTATTAGCTGATCGGTAAGTGGGCTCGTAAAACGATATTCTCTTTACTTCAGAAAATAAACCTAGCCACAATTGCCAAATTTAACTGTTTACATAGAACAATAATTATTATTTCGAGAGAAGCGATAAATTCTTATACGATTCAGCTCCAGCATTTATTGTAGACAAAATCCAGAGAGACTGTAATACGCGCCAGTTATTCAATCCCGGGAAAAAGGTCCAAAAGCGACATATAAACCAGGATAAGCGAGTGGCTAATCTTCTTCCTCGACGCGGCAGCTCGTCCCGCGAGTCGAGATAATTGAACTGCGGCGTCTGTGTAACGCGCCGTACAACGACCCTTTGCAGAGCTCGGTTCGCCATGTTGCACAAGCCGAGAGAGCGGAGGCGGCTACTGCACATAGACGAGCACAGAGAGGAACGCGAGCGAAGAACTTTGCTTTGGCTGAGTTTCATCGTCCTCGTTTTGACGTTATACGTGTGTGTGTAGATATATGTATGCCTGCATATATTATACTTTCATTGGCGAGCTAATCAATCGCTTCCCTATTGTTTCCGTATTATCCTGTTTAAACTCCTTAGTATTTGTTTCATTGTTAATATTTGGGATAGATTTAATTGTCTATAAAAAGCATGCCGATGTATCCGTCGAGATAAAGCGAGTAAAATCCTTTCTCGACATCGAATAGAATTAAAATTACAACTGTCATAACTCACTTAACAATTGTATATAATGTGAAGAAAACAAAAAGGTTCAAGACGTGCACACTCTCTTTTTCTCCCTTTTTCGAATCTGCACACTTACCTCTCTGACCGAAACGCCGCGTATTTCTCCGGCTCTTTCATATACACACTCTCTCTCACCACAATACCGACATTATTCCGGAGCGTCGGCGTGACGGCGACCGTTATTTATTTTTGGAGCTAGTTATTTCGAGCGGCCCGAGTAGTTCGTGCACATGGAGGAGAACCGTATAGCGACCGAGCGAAGCGGAATACTCGCGTGGCTTCTCGAATCATGGAATCTCGATTTCCTCGATTGTGCCTCGGCGGGGAACAAAAAATGTTTCCTCGTGCACGAATGAAATCGCGTTCTAGTAAAGCCATGCCGATATCGTAATGTAGCTTTTTTCTCTTAAGATTATAAAAATATACTTTTAAAATGCTGATGTTTCGTGCAAGTGTATCGATTACATCGCAATAAGCTTAATTTTCCAAAGCACCACCGATTAATTGTTGTCGTAATGAGGTTGTTAATTTTATACGCGTCTATTTGCCGACTAAAACCGCAGTAACCTGCTTTTCAACTAAATCTAAATTTAGAATTATTGCCGCATATCTGCTTAGAAATTCAATGCTGTTTCAATTATCATTCCCGAGCTATTATTATAATGTTTACAGCAAAAAATTTACGATTTCGTTGCTCTCAACGGACAATATAATGGTTTACAGTGTGGTTTTACGACTGTTTAAACATTTGCTACAAAAAGATGCACGCGTAAAATTTCACATTTTCGATGATATGATGTACACAGTTTGCATTTTTGTCGGCCGGCATTAAAAACGTTTTAAGGGTTTTCTGTGAAAAACTGCAACAAACATTATCGTACAACGTTAAGATGAAATACGACTCACACCCACATAGTGTCGATTTTATTTACTCTGAGAATTCAAACGTTCATTTAGCTTCAGGAGAAGGAAAATGTATAGGATCGTTAACAGCTGTATAATCCGTTTAGAAGCAACAACGGCAGATAAAACGAATTCGGGACGTTTGATCACACCCGAGCGAGTTCAGCCAATCCGGCGCGTGGAAAATTATTAACAGAAGCCGAGAGAAGAAGAGGACGAGACGCGAGTGCCGAGGCACATTATAAAAGCGCTCGTAGTCTGCCAGCAGCAGCAGTTGTCTTGCGTAACGCACATCTCGCGCAAAATACACAAGCGTATATATTCGCTCTTCTCCACCATCTCCTACCACATACGCAAACACATGTATACATCCGAGCCACGGATAATTTCACATCCGTGGCAGACTCTTCTTTCCCTCTCCTCCGATATAGCGCGAAGATGTTTCGGAACGAGCGTCGGAGATCCACGCCAAGAGATTCTATTGAGACGGATGTTGTGCGCCCGCCGCGGAGACTTGCTTATACACTCGAGAGAAGCCCCAATACCCACGAGTGCGTGGCCCACTTTTTCCGTATATTATATCGACGAGTTTTGAAAGAAATATTGGCCTTTTTAATTGTCAGCTGTCGCCCGATCGTGATTTACGCGAGGCGTTTGTTAACGGGTCTGCGCGTCTTGTCTGGCGCACGATTGTAAAACTTAATTGGTGCAAAAAATAGATGCGCGGTTTGTATCATGTTTGGAGAAAGTATAGCCCGATGGTTCGAGTGCCAAAACGAATGCTGATTATCAAACTGATTTTTATCGTCTACCAGAATGTCAAATTTATCTTAAAACTAGAATGAATTTAGAATGTCGATAAAATACATCGGTATAAAACAATTAATTAACTAACAAAGATATACTCACAAGAAGCTTGTTGTCAACGGTCTTGACGACAATCTCCTCGGGTGTGTACAGCGACACGTCGAATCTGAGCTTGAGCATCTTGTTGTCGCCTTCATCCTGGATAAGGGGACTGTTCAGGCCATCCAACCAGGTGTTGGAGTCGTGCTGCGGGCTGAGGGAGCTGTTCTGGGTTGACTGTTGCTGTGTCGTCGTGCTGCAACGGCAAAACAAACGCATCGTTAGACGAACGCTTCTACGAAACTGCGCTACCGATAAACACGTACAGAATTTAGCGAGTAACAAAATAAATGGGCATACTATAGAATATTTGGAATGACGATGAATAAGTGGGCAAGGATATATAGATGTTTGGTCTTAGGACCGAGTCCTAAACTCCTCTACGGCTTAAAAGTATGTAAACGGCTACATCGTTGAATGACACTAAATGCTTACGAGGTTTTACATGCATTCTCGGAATTCCTACGAACTATATAAATATATGTGGATCTGCTAGATTGACTCGGCATGCAACATTCTACATTGAGTTAATTGAAAAAGTTTGCTGAGGTTTAAGACTGAATCCTAAGAAGCCGGTGTACGCGACTCATGAAGTATGCGATAAATATAAATAATGTTAGAAGCAGAATGCGTATTTTCTCACTTGAAAGTGTTCAATTGTGATTCACGAGGTAATGGGTATGATGAATAACAACCATTGATATCTTCTTTGATTTTTATTATAAAGTTTTTGAGGACTTGATTTTTACCATGCAACTATTTATTAGGTAATGTAGACTAGAATTTTTTGAATTTTATCAAATAAGTGTATACGTATCACTAAATAATAAAGAATTTATTTTGGAGCTCGTATCAAAGTCATGACTTTCAGTAAAGTGATAAAAAATTCAGATACTGATTTGAAACTTGATTGATTAAGGAGATACGAATAACACTTTTAATGCAATTCCTTCACATTATAATGTAACGATATTTATAAAGCAATTAGAATTAAAAACCAAATGTGAATTGTCGTAGTGCAAAATAATGTTTCTGCTTGATAAATATTTGTGATATTTAAATGCACATGGTGTGCACACTTCATAAGCCAAACATGAAGACGCACAATGACATCTGTATAAGCTACTGAGTCAAAACAACACTTAAACAAAAAATTTGCACAAAATGATGATTATGTATATATGTGTATATGTTCAAAAAAGCAAGTCAGTCAAGGGACTCTGGCGCCCAAAAGAAACTGTGCTACTTCTCTAGTGTGCGCAAAAAGTATACATGTAGCGAAGCGTGAGCGTGTAATATAACAAAGCAAAAAAAGCGTGATGTTTCATGGTGTCACCAACGTCGACTATATCTAGCAAAGAGTGCGATGGATGTGCGCATGGACGAGCTAGTGCAATGCGTGTGTATAAAAGCCTCTCGTGCTAGGCTTTCTACATTATACAATCGTCTAAACTGGCGACGGTGTCATGGGTGACAGCTGTTTTTGTTTTTTGTTTCTGACTAATCCGTTGGTCACCTTTTGAAGCTGTCGAAGGCGGATCTCATGGGAGGTACACCTGATGCATCCGGCTTACTACTGTCCCAACCCTCCGACTTGGAGGTGCTCGATGTCCTCTGTTCGCTGCTGCTCGTGTGGTGCCGACTTTACCAAGGCACGTGGTTAGTGCGTTTGTTTGTTTTGTTTGTTTGTTTTTGTTTGGTTTTGTTTTGTTTATTGCCAGCGCAGCCATCACATCCCAAACGTGCCGAGCGTTAATTGTCATCGGTAAATGCGATTAATCAGTTCTCATTAGTATAAAAAGGGAAAAACTCATGCTGGCCATTATCTTAATAAGTAGGATTAATAAAAAATTATTATAGAAGGCTTGAGATTATGTGGGGAACCGGGCAGATACTTTCGCTACTTGAAAATTTCTATTATCGATCATTGACAGGTTTAATAACGGTGCGACTAAATTAAGAATCAATTTTAAAGTAGCGAAAAGTAAATACTGGCTCGAGAAGGACTATCGTAATCGCTTTGTACAAGGAATAAGTACATCAAGGAGAACGATTCAAAGTAAATAATTGTATAATTATTACACAAAATTCTGCAAGAGTATACTTAAGTTTTAAGCATTGTAACTATTCCAGCTTGTCAATGAACTAAAGTTATGCAATGATTTACTTTGTTTATGCAGATATCCTTAAGGTACCGTAGAATACAAATGAATCAAATTTTGAAACTCTTCAACAAAATTATTCTATCATCACTATAAAATTATCCACAAGATTAACATTATAATACTTTTTATGATTTTGATTTATTCGTAAAAACAATAATCCAAAATAAATCAAAGTACAGAGTACATGTTTAATTCATTTGTGCTATAGAAATAGTTGAGAATAGAATTATGTTAATATATGTACACTCCATCTCAATTTTATAGAAAGACTGTGTAAGTATACTATTTTGGTTACGATGCATTCATAAAAACATTAGCCTGAATAGCACGAAAATCTGAACAAACAAGATAGTACTTGTTATCCTTATAAGTTGATCGATAGACGAATCAGTTTATTATCAAAAATTAAACATCTAAAGTTAAAGCACTTCAGTGTAAAGCTTTTATGAATGCAAATTCTTTCTGTTCAAGATCCAAGAAAAAAAAGTCCTCGGTATATACACACACAGAGAAAGTGGGCAATAAACGTTCTAAAACCAAGTTAATAATGCAATTTATGTACAAAGTTGCGCTGAGCTCGGCTCACAGTCCGCCAGCGCAGCGCTTATACTCTATATCCTTCGGCTGCCTAGAAATAGCATTATACGCGGAGAGATCGTACACTCCCCAAGGCAAATAGTAAAATGCACCGCATCTCTCGTCTATGACTAAGAATAGCGAAGCTCAAAATAAAGTTCAAGTTGAGGCGCCTCTCACTGGCTCTCACTGGCTCTCTCTCTCTCTCTCTCTCTCTCTCTCTCTCTCTCTCTCTCTCTCTCACCCTGCAGAAGATGCAACGCGCGCACCGCAACCAACCGGAAGTCTCGACGATAGTCGTTGCGGAGGTCGTCGACCTCTGGCCGAGATCCCGCGGGTATGTTTGATAAGTAGGGGGATGTAAGGGGGGCTGTCGACAAGAAAGAACGTATAGAAAAGGTCACGGGAAGGGAAAAGTCTCTCGGGTAGCTTCGTGAGTGCACCGCAGCGGAGGCACATAACGGGGATATCAGAAATAGAATCGGAGACGCGCGCGGCTGCTATATAACACTTTTTTCGAGGAATGAATTTCGGGGGATATAGCAGAGGATTTATGGAGCGCACGAGTACACGACGCGTTAGCTGTACTTTATCCGCGGCACGAATATCTGATTTACAGCCTTTTAAAAATACAATTCTATACGCTTCTCGTCGTCCATACAGACTGAAAAGTACACATGTATAACGAGATCGATCGAAGTACAAATCCCGTCCTCGTTTTTCTCATCGTGTATACGCGACGATGATCACGTATACGCCCCGGGAATACTTGACAAGTGTTTTGAAACGGCCGCCTCGAAATACGAAAATTTTGGCCAAGGAGGGAGAGAGAGAGAGAGAGAGAGAGAGAGAGAGAGAGAACAAGAACAATCAAGGCCCAGTGGAGAGGTTTTCGAGCATATTTAGAAGGCGTTTGAATAGCTGGCCACGAACGATGATGCGACCTTATTCGATCAGATAAAATCATCGGCTTCGTAGCGCGCACGCGATTTGTATATTTAGCACGACTCGAAATTGACTTATTTTATTTTTCACTTGTAGCCCGGACTTTATCGATTATTGAATCAGTCTGGTGTACGAAACTGCGTTACTTCTGACTGAGTTATTATATACCAGCGCGATCTTATCGTGTATATTTGTACAGCGAATATTTATGGTTTGAGTTTGGATCATGTCTCGCTCTTGTGCCCAGTTGCTATTTCAACGCTATATATAAGTGAGACAACTGTTAGCCAGCGATATCGACAGTTCAGTCAACCTATTACCGCCTATACAATTCAGATAATCTTCAGCTTATGATATACCAAACATAGCAATTTAACAGTTTTATCACCAATCGGCAGCTACAATTCATTTCCCAAGCAAAACTGCGGCGAAGCCGAAATGAAAAAGTTTTATTATAGAAACAGAGACGAGATACAGCGGAGTTGGCGACTCGTGTTTAATCGAGCGCACACGGGGCGGGACTCGAACACGATTTTAATTCCAACACTTCAGCTCGAGAATTCGACTGGCAAAGGTCAAGAGGAGCAACGTAGAGAGGTAGTAGCGCGTGCTGCTAATCAATCTCTAGCACGCGAGAATTCCGGGCCACGATCGCTGCTGCCCTTTTCAAGCTCCCCGGCTTCTATATACGAGTTTACATTTTCCTTCGTCTATAGTTGCCACAACTAAAACTGAAATCCGAAGATTGTATACATAAACGGTTTTTTTTTTTTGGAATTTATTTAGTGTTTTCAAATTGCTCCGAGTGCCTTTTCTATTTATTATTAATTTACTCGGTTGCTCGTGGTTCAATCGGTCTGGAAGATTACATTTTATATTTATGTTCCTTGGAGGTGTGCATCGTAAATATATATTGCGATTAGATAGCGACGAACGTATAGAACTTTCGTTAATTATAACTGATTGAGTAGATACAGACGGTGTACCGCCAGACGATACTTTATTACTTGACCTTTTGTATCGGCCAACTTATTAAAATTCTATTACCGATTTTATTATTTCCAGCTTAAAACAATTTTTAGCGTCTCTTAATTTAATCACATTTCAAATAATAAAATCAAACATCCAAATCGAAATCTTTTACGTCGCACACCTATCGAGCCTCGTTATATTTTTTAATTAGGTTACTGCGCGCATTAGATAAGCTGTCGCGCGCGGATCAATTGAATTTTTTCTCTCTACGAGCAGGCAGTATATATATATATACACATAACAAACGCATCATAAGCGCTCTGTGAAACGGCTGCAGTTCCGCCGATCTCAGATTACGACGACGGGGTGGGAACTTTTAATTGACGTTTCATTGTGCAGCAGCAGCAGGATCAAGTTGTACCGAGCGACTAATAATATTCTATATATGATCGACGGGGCGTATATACGCGCACGCATACCGAACCTCCGAGCAAATATTCTTTCCACTAATTACACGCTCTCACGCGCGCGATACGATGATACAGTTGATCAACATTGGCGAGCGCGCGCCTCGTCTTCGCGGAAAAATCAATCGATCGTAGACGCGTCGATCGGCTACCTGCATCGCTTGCGAAGCCAATAGCGAAGTCTTTTGTTGCCCATCGACACTAATTGGTAGGCTTGATAAATTGCTTGTACGTGTGCATGGATGATGATCGGTTAGCTGCGACTCGTATCTTTAAGAAATTATAAGCTGCGCGCATGCGGTAACTATAAAGTACACAAGCAGTGATATTACAGGTTTGAGAAGCTGATCGGATGGATATATATCGACGGCTAAGCGATGTCTCGATAACGTCAGTTTTTATTATAGAATTGCCATCTTGACAATGAACCTATATGTGTAGTGTATATATGTATGATGTATGCGGAAGTAAATTGTGAGGCTTACCGGCGAAACAGATTTTTTTTTGCTCAAAAACTGGATTACAGCGCGATTTCGTATGCGAGTATGGAAAAACATTGTTCATTCCTTTATGCATAACTTGTCAGCATATATAGATTTATCGAGCGAGTAAATTGATCATTACTTCCGAATATATAATTATTCAAATCGGCTAGAAATACCACAAGGACTTTCGCGATATTGCGCATTGAAATAACCGTTTTCAAGTACGTTATATACAAAAACTAAAACAAATTATTTGCTTTTCATCACAATTTGGTCTTTAAATACACGGCACTAAACACACTCGTTAAAAAAGAACCCGTGTCGAGTGTCGCTTAAAAAAATCATTAACAAAAAAAGGCCCGTAAAACCTTTTCAAATTAAACGATTCTGTACCGTTTTAAGCCCGCTCGCGTATATACTCGATAAAATTCCACGCGCGGATCAATATAATTACAGAAAAGACTTGGAAGCGACCTACCGATACTTAATCACGGTCTTGTGCCGCGGTGGGTAAAGATCCTCGTCCAAGATCATCTCGATCCAGAAATCCCAGTAGAAAGAAGCGAGAGAATTCGTTAAGGCGCTTTCTTCGATACACTGCACAACCGAGCCGCGGAAAAATGACTGCGCAAATCGGACGCTCGCGGCGGCAGGAACGCGGCTGATGTCTATTCCGCGGATGCTTAATGCGAGAGCCCGATGGAGGGGAAAAGTTCTGGATATATATATACACCGGACAGGCTATTAGTTGCTCCTCTTTTATGCATTATATCGACATGCGCGCGTCAAAAGTTGACGTACTTGACGAGGCTCGACAGCTTCACGCGCACACAGGGCATTAGGGGAGGGGGCTATTAGTGCGCTTTTTGGACGATTGTTTGACGGGCGATTACGTCAGGTGAACAAGTAACTGGACGCCTACGTAGGAATGCCAATTGTTTGGCTCAGGCGTTCGAGCGATAAAAGTGCACTTAATTTGGTTGGGATTCAGCGGCAAATGGCTTTTATGTGCATTTAAGCTTTGCCGTGAAACAATGCGCGAATTGTTATTGTGCGAAGAGAGAACGTTAAAAGAATCAACGTGGATATGTATGCGCTATGACTATATAAATCGTTAGCGCGATTTGTTTCGGTGTAAATCAAACGAGGGAAAGAAATAAATCAATCGAACTTCGTAGTAAAAATTAATTACAGATGATACGATTACATAAAATCCTGTATCTTTTAGATTTTGTCACGAAAATTGCTATTTCAAACTTTATCGAAAATACATTACAGCAGAATGTATAATGCAGTATAATTTACATGCATACCATGAACTTGTGCTTCGAAGGCAACGATAATTTCGATGAAAACTTTTCTGTACGAGCAAACAGAAGCGCGCGGTTATGCAAGGAGGAGAGCATCGTGACGAATCCCGGGATTACTCTCCCCCAAAAGTTTGCGAAGCCACCGCGAAAATTTATGACTCCAGGGGAGGGGAGAAGTTGGTATAAGCCTCCGCGAGGGTGAAACCCGAAGACAATTTCTGCGCAGATGGTTTGAAGGTTACAAAGGGACGAGAGAGTCATTAATCGCTATGTAGCGCGCGATGCATCTCAGCCACCCTATATGGAATCTGCTTTTGTGTGCGCAGTACACGGCGCGCGTCTGGCGTGGATGTATCAAAATAAACGTGATCTAATCCCACGCATATATGCATCAAAGATTCCAAAGACCGCGGGAGCTTCTGTGCTGTTGTTGTCCGTCTGTGTCCGTGCACATTTCGCGGATTGCCGATAATCAGTTTTATTTAGCGCATTCCCAACTGTAACACAACAGTCCTTCTAGCGATGACTATAATTAGAGCTTATAATCTTCTGCGTAAATATAGATGGATTTATAAAGGGAACTATTCATTGTGAAATTGGAAATTAGAAGTTGATGGATTATAAGGTCGAGAGATAACTTGTTATAACTCGTTGCAGAAGATAAGTCGATATATACGTGTAAAGGGCATAAGACAAACTGACCGGCGATCTCAGAAAAATCAAAACAAACACAGCTCATATACAGCCGCGCGCAACATTCGCCATGTAAATAGGAACCAATTAACAGCTGCAACGGCGCAACGACTCGCGGCGGTAATTGAAAATCGATACCCGCAGCAGTCGTATATACTCATCAATCGGCGGGTCGAAAGAAGCAGCAAAACAAGGAAAAAAAAGCCAGCGAGGGAGGGTCGCGGCAAGTACCTAAACGCATATAGGCACACGTCCAGCTCATTGTCCGATGAGCAATCGAAGCGTATCGGTCACGTCCCCCAGGACGATCTATACTACACACGTACGCGCACATATCCTCGGCTAAGATCGGTAACAGTTAA